>CATIWR010229388.1:0-46286 GCA_949677035.1 Omphalea diandra | reverse complement strand
ATCTTCTTTATCTTTATAATATAATAATAAAAACATATTCAAATTATTATTATAATGTAATATTTAAATATCTTAATATCATAATCTTATTATTATAAAATATTAATATTTTAAAAATATTATAAAAAAATCAAAAATTTTTATTTCATCCGCTAGTTTAACTAGCAAACGGAAAAAATCTTTCCATTGTTGCTTGTAGCTATGACGATTGTCTTAAAGGCTCACCATAAAAGAAGCACAATATTTGAATATCTCTTGCATTTACCTCCTATTTATCGCGTCACCAACATCGATAAGAAGGAAACCTAACGATGGTACCCAACAAGAGAAAAGGATTAGACTTCAATGTAGATTCTTTTATTATGTCAGTGGAAGTTCTAGCGGATCCCTAAGCCAAATTCGTAGATGATATTTATGCCAACTTACAGACTTTATTAATGCCACTTAACCATAATAATAACCAAATCCCGATACAAATAAATGCCAGTCAACCTTTCCCAATTCAGAATTTTGTTAGAAGAATAGCCCTCAAGTGTCCCATGAAAAAAAAATACAACATCACCAATTCCATGTTGCCCTAGTCTTAACATATAAACCACTTCCAGCCTTAACCCATTCTTGCCCAGTGACACCACCCTCTTTCTAACTATCACTAAAACCCCCAACAACCCTCAATATGCCACACTTTAGCCCTTATCCATATAAAAGATTCATCAACTAATCCCACGACTAAATCAATTGAAGCCATCTTACCATAGTCACTTGTTTCTTTACCAAAAGCCTAAAATATTTTATCAAAAAAGAAGTGAAAGAAAGTTCCTAGAATTCTAGAAAGGGATACCAAAACTTGTGTTTTGATCTTAGGATTGGGGAAGAGAAGTTTTCCAAATGCTAAAAAAAAGCTTACTTTGATAGACCTTTTGCCCAAGAAGAAAACTAAAGGCATGAATCCTTTTGAACTAGTTAATAACACTATTTCATCAGTGAAGGTTGTGATTCAACCCCACTAGTAGCCATGACAACCTTATTCTAGAACTATTATGGGTTAGGGATTCTCATAATAGTTTTCATCTTAAAAAGCCTTATTAGAGCTCATGTTCCTTCGATGGTTTTTCTCATGGCAACTCAGCAATATTCAGCAGAGATGAGATGGCTTCTTCAGGTTTTGGGTTTTGGTAATGGGATTGAGGTGGGTTGTGATGTTGAGTGAGGTGGAAGGGATGGATTATGCTCAATATGGATGGATCAGATTTTAGTTACTTTGTAGTCTTTCTTTTTGCACCATACAAAAGTCATTGTGGATAGTTGTGTTGGCCCTGGGCACCAAGAAGGGGGGGTTGAATTGATGTATAAAAATTAAAACAAGAAGGTAAGAAAGAAAATGAGTAGAATGGAGACACAAGATTTATAGTGATTCGAGTATAATCGACCCTATGTCCACTCCTCAATTCTCAGCAATTAGGTGTTCCACTATCTTTCAATGGTGTTTTTAAGGTCACACCAAACTTTTACACTTGCGTTTTCAAGGCTCACACAACAACCTTTACACTTTTATTTTTGAGGCTCACACAACAACCTTTACACTTTTGTTTTTAAGGCTCACACAATAACCTCTTTTAGTGTTTTTACAGGCTCACACTACGACCTTTACAAATGGTGTTTATGCTCACGCCCAATAATCACCTAAAGAAGAGAAAAGATTGAGTAGCAAAATTGCAAGAGTTTGAGTTACAAATTAATAAATTCTCTAGCATTTACATCTGTTTGGTGAGGTATTTATAGCCTACACCCACCAAAGAGACATTGTAATAAAACAAGTAACAAATTTTCAAAGTATGGCAAACAGATATTTGCGTTAAATACTTGTCAGGCTTCATTCGTGATCGTTACTACTCGTTCGCGGTGATTTTCCAATTTTTCATATGGGAGCCAAAAACTACAGCAAAAATCCTCGTTTGTGTTTAACAGCTAGTCTATGTGTCATCTTTCCATTGGTTTGCCAGGAAAATATAGTCGTTGCCTTTCATCTGCTCACAAAAGTAGCGGTTGCGATTTTTCTTGTACAGGTCGCGACTAAGGACGTGAATTCGTCTGTCAAAATGTTTGTCTTCTACTTCATGATTCGTGATTGCTACCGATAAGTTACCATTGCGATTTTTGTCTTCCAACGATCACCTGGGATAATTGTCAAGTTGTGGTTGTGGACTGGATTCCCTTTTGAGTTACTTTAAAATTTGCGATTGCGACTGAGGTGTGACACACACCGTAAATTTGTCTGTGACTTTGGCACTCCCATTTTGTATCGATCACGGCAGAGAAGTGGCCCTCGAATTCATTTGTCCAATTTTTCACCATGGCTTAGTCTAATTCGCGGTCGCCATTTATGAAGTTACAGTCGCGAATTAGGAGACACTTTGCTTTCTATAGATTTTGAGCTTCGACATTATCTAAACACTGCAAAACAACACTTAATTGAAACATTAGAATGGATCAATATCCTTTGTCAAGATCAAAGTGGTTTAAGACTTAGGATTAACCATCCTAGTCCAATAGGTTGTCTGAACAAAACTAAATGGCAGTATATAAGAGTGTATGCCTAGCTCAAGAAAGAACAAAAATACATCACTTAGGACCTCCTTAGGTGCCTTTATGATAATGGTTTGATACCATGGTTAGTGTGTGGAGATTTTAATGAAGTTTTGTGTTTAGATGAGAAATTAAGAGGTCATCTTTGTGATGCATCCAAAATGCTTCAATTCCATAAGGCTCTAGCAAATTATAGGTTGGATGATTTGGGATTTGAGGGATCACATTATACTTAGAGCACTAGTAAGTTAGGAAAGGATAATATTTAGGAAAGACTTAATTGGTGTGTTGCTTCGCCAACCTGGTTTAATGTTTACCAGTCTACCTGTGAAGATCAAATTATGTAGTGAGGCTTTATTAAGGTGGGAAAGACAATCCTTTGGTCATATGATGAGGGATTAGCGAAACTTAGGCAAGACTTGTAAGAGCTTAATAGGAAGGACCAGTCTAGTAAAGTTTTAGAAAGGTGTAAAGTAGTGGAAGGCTGTATCAAGGAGTTAGTATCAAAGGAAGAGATTACGTGGAGACAACATTTTAGGATTTCTTGGCTTAAAGACAGTGGCAAAAATACTTACTTCTTTAATAGTAAAGTGTTGGACTAAGTTGGTCAAACCTAAGTCAAAAGCCTCTTTTAATCTTGATAATAGAGATTGATCAGTTCTAATATTTTATTTAAGTGTTCTTTTGTAGCTTATAAGATATATTTTCATTAAAAGTTGAATGGAAGTCAAAATATCAAACTTTAAGAATAACATCCAAATTTGCAGTCGGTATCCCATACTTCGTGACTGCAACCTTGCTATAAGGATAGATGGAGCTAGGATAGAAGAATTCGCAGATGAATTTCCATCCACGATTCAACCAAAGGAAGCTCGCTTGATTCACAAGGGAATTCGCAGTGGCTTTCCCATCCTATGTCATGACCGTAAATTTCATAGTAACAAAGGATGGAACCAAATATGCACCACAACATGCCAAGTGTTCAAGGCAACTATTGGAATATCAAAAATCATGATGGCGAAGTATATGTTGCAACCGCGATTTAAGATAGTGTTGTCTCCTCACCAAACAGAGGCATTCACAGTCTAAGTTGCGCCAAAGAGGAAGTCAAATCGCAACTGCGACTTTTGAGTGATTGGTTGAACACAACAGCTATATATCTTGGATAACCAATGAGTAAAGGACATGTGGACTATCCATTAGACATGGAACGAGGTTCTCTGCCACGATTTGTGGCTCTTCAATATAAATTGAAAAATCATGAGTGCGAAATGCCAGTCACGACTATGACTTTTGTCTGACAGACAGTTAATGCAAAATCTACCTAGCACAACTTGTAGATTTAGGGATAGCTTTTGAGTAACGTCTCTTTGGTAGATGTTGGCTATAAATACTCCACCAAATAGATGTAAATGCAAAAGAATTCCATTTATTGTAACTAAACTCTCACAAATTTGCTACTCATTCTTCTTACTTTTTTTATGTGTTATCAATTGTTTAATGTTAACATTAAACACCCTTATAATCAGGTTGAGAGTTAGCCTTACTTCCAAAACTCTTATAAGAGGTTGAAGTGTGAGCCTAAAAATATAAGTTGTAAGGGTTGTGTGTGAGCCATAAAACACAAATTGTATAAGTAAGGTGTGAGCTTAAATACACCAGTTTGGTTTAGTGGAATACCCAATTATGAAGAATTAGGGAGTAGATGTAGGGTTTGTTAACACCCGAACCACTATAAACATCTTGTGTTCATTTTATCTTCTCCTTCTTAATTCTTCAAACACCTCAACCTTTCTATTTAATTTTTAATCTCCTATCAATTCAACCCCCCTTCTTAGTGCACTAGGCCAACAAGTGGTATTAGAGCCAAATCTCACTCCAAAGCTTAATTATGTGAGTAAAGATCATGGCACAAGAAATAATCCACACTCACCTCAAGCCATATTTCGATAGAGCAGACTATACTCATTAAAAATATAAGATGAAAAC
This sequence comes from Omphalea diandra, assembly GCA_949677035.1. Taxonomy (NCBI): domain Eukaryota; kingdom Viridiplantae; phylum Streptophyta; class Magnoliopsida; order Malpighiales; family Euphorbiaceae; genus Omphalea; species Omphalea diandra. Next base: position 41,711 of record CATIWR010229388.1, on the reverse strand, counting down.
ATATTAGGATAGTGATGTGATAGACCTTTGGGAAATTGTTGCAAAGGAATAGAAGCCACCTACTAAGGTGGCAGATGGAAGTAAGGAATTGATCCCCAGAGAGGAGTGGGTTGAAGCGCATATGAGATCTAATGGCATAAATAAAAAAGCTATAACAATCCTTATAAGTTCTCTCTCAATAGAAGAAATTGGAAGGGTATAACATTGTCTTACTACTCATAGGATTTGGAAGGCCTTGGAGAACTACCATGAGGGCACTACCATGGTGAAATCTAGCCGACTTAAGATGTATGTGATGGAGTGGGAGCAATTTATGATAAGGAGGAAGAAAGCATCATGGATATGACAAATAGACTCCTTGCAATCATCATAAACATGAAGAAGTTTGGGAGAGTTCTCATCAATCATGAGGTAAATTCAAATAAAATCTTTACCTCTTAAAAAGTTTGGTACAAGGGTGTGTAGTATCTAAGAGTCTAATCCAGAGATAACAAAGGTGTCAATTGATGTGCTAATAGACAATATCTTAACTCATGAATTAGCCTTAAAGACGGATGATGAAATAAAGAAAATTAGAGGTCAAGGAGAGAAATCAAAGAAACTAGAAAAAAGGACCTTAGCTCTCAAATCTTCACCAAAGGAGAAGGAAGTTGAAGTGGCTTCAAGTGAAGAGGAAAGTGACAAAGAGGAGGAGGAGCTAACAATGCTTTCAAAAAGAACTAAAGAGATAATTAGAAGAAGAAAAGAAAGAAGAAGCTTCAAGAAAGCAACTCCAACTCCCAAAGAAAGATTGAGTGATGCCACTTGCTATGAATGTGGCAAGCAAGGCCACATCAAATATAACTATCTCATATTAAAGAAGAAGAAGAAAGGGGATAAAAAGAAAAGGAAAAGCTTCAAGCCACTTGGAATGATAGCTCAAGTGAAGAAGATAAAGAGGAAGAGGTTGTAAACCTATGCTTCATGGCTCAAGAGGATTCATCAAATGAGGTAAGCTCTTCACCTCACTTTTATTTTGAATTTCATGAGTTAGATGATGTAGATGATGAGCTTTGAGAAGCTCTCATCATGAAATGTGACAAATATAAGTCACAAATAAAAACTTATAAGAAGAAGTGTACTAAATGATAGGATGAGTTTAAATCCTTAAATAATCTAGTAAGTGAATTTAGGTATTCAAATGAAGAACTCACAAAGTTTATAGAGAGTTTATCCAAGTCATCTTCATCCCTAACCTCATTGAGAAAAGAGAATGACTCCTTGAAGGGTAAAGTCATTGAGCTTATAAACTCTATTTCTAAGTTCCACAAGGGTAAAGAAGCTTTGGATACACTTATTGTATTACAAAGACCTCCTTTAGTTAGGTATGGTCTAGGCTTTAATGGAGCCTCTTCTTCTACACCTTAACTCACAACATTTATTAGAGCCTCAACACCTCAAACATTAAGTATTGAGGTGATTAGAAAGAAAATTGCTCAAAACACTAAGCCACCATTGCCTAAGGGCAAAGGAAAGGTACAACAAGGCTCCTGGACTGTTTCTAGGAAGGTCAATCATATATATAGCTATAATAAAAAGCATGCTCATTCAAACACATGCAAAAAATTTACTTCTACACCCATAAATACATGTTCATGTTCACACTCATATCATATTGGTATAAGAAAACCATCCACTCATACCAAGACAATGCATAGGAGAAAGGCATATCAGTCTAAACTCCAATCTCACTATTGCATGAAATATGGACACATAAACATTCATTGTTATATTAAGAAGGCACATCTCAAGTTGGAGGATCTTTCGAAACCTAACCCCTAAAACCCAAGTATGCTTAGGAACCAAAGAAAAAATTATTTACTTATGTTGTGTAGGATTGCTTGGGAGCCACTAATGAAGCAAATGATTGGCATGTGGATAGTGGATGCTCAAAGCACATGACGAGTAATAAGAGGCTATTCATGGCCTTAAAAGAAAAAGAATGTGGCAATGTCACATCTGGAAATAATTTCAAGGGCAAGGTAATTGGCATTGACACCATTGTAAGAATAGTTGTTCTCTTATTAATGATGTTTTACTTGTGGATGGCTTACAACATAATTTTCTTAGCATAAGTCAATTATGTGATAAGGGTAATGAAGTCACCTTTGACCCTAGAGAATGTCGAGTTACCACCTTAGTGGATAAAAAGGTAGTCTTCAAGGGTGAAAGGAAGGGCAATACCTACCTAATTGACTTAGACAATTTGGCTAACCAATCCTTCAAGTGTCTTGTGTCTCTTAGCAATGAAGCTTGGCTATATAGCATAGAAGACTATGCTAGCATGGAGCTTTTACAAAGCTTATGAAAAGGAAAGCCAGTAGATGGTCTTCCAAAGCTAAAATTCTCTAGAGACAAGACATGTGATCCTTGCTAAATGGGAAAGAAACATCAATCTTCCTTCAAAGCAAAAGAATATTGTAAGCACATCTAGATCTCTTCAGTTAATTCATATGGACTTGATAGGACCTACTAGGAGTGCTAGTTTAGGTAGAAAATACTATGCACTTTGTCCTAATTGATGACTACTCTAAGTTTTCTTAGGTATCTTTTCTAGCTCATTAGCATGATACTTTTGATGCTTTTAAAAGTTTTGCAAAAAGGATTCAAAATGAAAATAGTTACTTCATTTCTTCTATAAGAAGTGACCATGGAAAAATTTCAAAATGAATCTTTTGAATCTTAGTTCATAAAGAATGAGATTTTTCATAACTTTTCAACTCCTATAACACTACAACAAAATGGTATTATATAGAGGAAAATATGACACTAGTAGAGATTGCTAGAACTATGCTCAATGAGTATTCATTGCCAAATTACCTTTGGGTCGAAGCTATCAATACTTCGTGTTATATTGCAAATTGAGTTTTCAAAAGACTCATTCTTAATAAAACATCTTATGAGCTTTGGAATGGTAGAAAACCTGAGTTGTCATACCTAAGAATATTTGGATGTAAATGCTACATCTTAAATACCAAGGATAATCTTGAGAAATTTGATTCAAAAACTAATAAAGGCATTTTTCCTAGGTTTTCCACCACTAATAAAACCTATAGGGTTTTTAATAGGAGTTTAATGGTTACTGAAGTGTCCATGAATATTGTGTTTAATGAATCTAGTAAGCTTGATCTTAGGAAGGTTCTTTTGTTGATGATCTTATGAGTGATTTTGAGAAATTAGATTTAGAGCATACTACAAGAAAGGTGGATAAAGATCATGATGAGAGCAAATGATCAAGAGAAGATAAGGAACCTCAACATCAATAAGTGGAATCACCAAACCAAGATCTTCCCGAGGATTGGAGATTTTTCAAGCATCACCCCAAGGACCTAATCATTGGTGATACATCAAAGGGTGTAAGTACTAGATCACAACTTAATACTTTAGATAATAATCTTGCTTTTGTTTCTCAATTTAAGCCAAAGTATATAAATGAGGCTCTTGATGATAAGAGTTGGGTGATTGTTATGCAAGAGGAACTCAACCAATTTGAGAGAAACAATGTGTGGGAACTTGTTCATAGGCCGAAAGAACACCCAATTATAGGGTGCAAATGGATGTTTAGGAAAACGTTAGATGAGCAAGGATTCATCACTAAAAATAAGGCTAGATTGGTTGCTAAGGGTTACTAACAAGAGGAAGAAATTGACTATGATGAACCTATGCCCCCGTAGTAAGATTAGAAGCCATTAGGATTCTTTTAGCATATGCATGTCACATGAATTTCAACTACTTCAAATTGATGTCAAAAGTGTTTCTTAAATGGTGTCATTGAAGAGGAAGTTTATATTGAACAATCTCCTAGTTTTAAATAACATATTTTTCCAAACTATGTTTTTAAATTGAATAGAGCCTTGTATGGTATGAAAGGCTTAGTTCTTTTCTTATGCAAAATAATTTTGAAAAGAGAAAGGTTGACATAACATTAATTATCAAAATGCATAATCATGATACACTAATAGTGCAAATTTATGTTGATGATATTATTTTGGTGCTACAAATGAATCTCTTTGTAAGGATTTCGCTATGTGTATGACTAAGAAATTTGAGATGAGCATTATTGGCCTAGTGCACCAAAAAGGGGGAGGGGGGTTGAATTGGTGGTTGATTAAAAATTAAAAAGAAAGTTAAAGTGTATATGAAGTTAAGAAAGAGAAGAGAACAATTAACACAAAAAAGCTTTATAGTGGTTCGGGTGTTAACAAACCCTATGTCCACTTCCTAATTCTTCACAATTAGGTATTTCACTCAACTAAACTGGTGTTTTCAACCTCACACCTAACATATACAACTTGTGTTTTATGGCTCACATAAAACCCTTACACCTTGTGTTTTTAGGCTCATACAAAAACCTCTCACAAGTGTTTTTGATAGGCTCACACTTCAACCTCTTACAAGTGTTTTAGAATCTACGCTAACTCTCAACCTACTTACAAAGGTGTTTATTGCTCACACCAAATAATCAACAACACATAAAGAAGAGTAAAAGAATGAGTAGCAAATTAGTAGGAGTTTGGCTACAATTAATTGAATTTCTTACAATTACATCAGTTTGGTAGAGTATTTATAGCCCACATCCACTACTCAAAAACTATCCCCAAATCTCCAAGTTGTGCTCGACATATTTTGCATTAAATGCTTGTTAGGAAAAAGTTGTGGTTGCTACTCTCATTTTGCTGTTGTAAATTTTCAATTTGCACAGAGGAGCCAAAAATCATGGCAGAGAACCCCATTTTGTGTCTAACAGCTAGTCCACGTGTTCTTTATCCATTGATTGTCCAAGAAATGTAGTTTTTATTTTCAACTAACTGTTTAAAAGTCATGGTCATGGGTTAGCTTTGTCTTAGGCATGACTGAGACCGTGAATTCCTCTGTTTGGTGAGGAAACTTCAACTTCTTGAGTCACAATCACAAGCAAATCTTCGCCCTCATGATTTTTAATTTTCAACGGTTGCCTTAGACATTTGGCGTGTTGTGGCTGTAGCTTTGGTTCCCTCTTTCGTCACTATGAAATTAATGGTCGCGCCCTTAGACACAAATTCCTTTATGATTTAACCAATGCTCCTTCGGCTGACTCATGGTTACGAATTTGCTCACGAATTCCTCTAGCCTAGCTCCATCCATCCTAATAGCAATGTCACGATCACGATTTAGGTGATACCGACTGCGATTTTGGATGTTCTTTTAAAATATGGAGATTTTGACTTCCATCTCACTTTCAATGAAAATAACTCTTATAAATTGCAAAAAAATACTTGAACAAAGCATTAAAATTGATCAATTTCCATTGTCAATATCAAAAGTCTTATGACATAGGTTTAACCAATCTAGTCCAACAATCTCTCCCTTTTTTATTTTGATAACTTAGATTGATCCTAAAGAAAAATAAATGCATTAGTTATGAATTTAGGATGGTTTATGATCAAATAATCAAAGAATCCTAGTCAATGATAAAATATTTCTACATATAATTCTTAGACAGAACTTGTTGCCCCTCAACTTATGTTTTTCTTATGCACATTACTTATTTTCTTTCAATATGTTATTCTTTCCCCCTTTGACAGTATCAAAAAGAGGGTAAAGAGTTAAAAGAAAGTGAAAGAGATGCATAAATTGAGATTGAGTAATCATAGAGAGCAAAACAACAACGATAACATATAGATTGCAATCACAGAAGATATGAGACAATGAATTGAAAAAATAAACACTTTTATTTATATAATAATCTGTGGGATCAACAGTCATTACATCAAGAACTTAAAAAAAAATAGAAAAAGAAGCAAAAACCCTATAAAGATAATTTAAAGATAGGAGAACTATCATCTCCAAAATCGCCTTATTCCTCATTATCTCTTCCACCTTCAACTTCATCACCCTCCTCAACCTCTTGGTTATCCTCTTTCAGTGTGTCCTTCCAATCCTCAAAATTTGAAAGATGGTAGGAAGGAGCACCTATTTTCTCTTGTAAGTCCACCAATTGCTGTGTAGGTAGGAGATGAGGAGAAATCGTCTCTTTAGCATCCTCATCATATTGTCTAATTTCTTATTGATGGAGGCAAGAGAGATTTTGGTTTTGGGCTTAAGTTGGGGCGGTGGAACACATTGGACTTCCTCTTCGATGATAGACCTTTTTCTTTTTTAGGCTTGGGAAGATTCAAGTTTCTTGGCTCCAAAAGTACCTAAAATGTATGTGTAAAAATTAGAGTGAACGACTTTTGCATTGATAAGGTAAGGGAGGTCTATAAAATTTTGGGAAGGGGGAATCTTCTTAGTAAGGAATTTTTCATTTTCCTCATTAAGAACACCCACATTCTAGTAGATAGCCATGACATGGGAAGGAAGAAGAAATTGACTCTTGGGTTTGGTGCTCATGTAAATCAATTGATCTATAAGATAGTGGCCAATTTGTATAGGTTTGTTTTTTATAAGGTAGAAAAGGAAAGCAAGATCCTTTTAGGATGCCTTTTCATTACCATCACCTCTAGGTTTTGGGGTCATGTTTGGTCTCGATGGAAATTTCAGACCAAAACTCGAAATATATGACATCAAGAGCGGTGATGATGAATAAAATGTCATCTCTGACTTAAAGATTAAACATATTGGAAAGTTTTTTGAAGGTGATGAAAAAAGGGTCTCTAAAAGCTCGAATACTAACCCGTATTGGCAGCCATGAGATTTTGCTCTCCAACTTAGAGTCACGGTACACATGAATTCTCACATGATTTTCTCATATCTGAGCTCGTTACGAAAAATGAATTCATTCCATCCAAGATTTGAAAGAAAAGCGTGAATCTCATCCTTGATTCCCAGCAACTTAAAAAGGAAAGTGGAAGGGATTTTGTTTGGTAGGATGATCTTAGAAGCATTCACTTTGTACTGATCTTTTTTCTTCTTTCGTTATCCATTTCATTAAATGTAGATCTGGTAGTCCAGAAGGCTGTGTCACGACCTTCCCTTTGCTCTTGAAGCTTTCTTAAGGGCCATTTATGAATAAAGGAAGATGTGAAGGTTTTGAGAGTAAGGTAGAAGAAAGTTTGAGATAATGAGTAATAGAGAAAAGAAACACTATTTGAGAGGTTTATAAAGGCTAGGAAATTGCGTGAAAACAACCAAAAAGGGGTCACAAATGCATTAAATAAGGGAGTGTCATTTGTTACCAATCAAATCACTTAAATGCATAGTAGTTACCCAAAGTCGCAACCGCGACCTACAAGTCACGATTGCTAATTCTAAAAAATGTGAGTAACGGACAAAAAATCCTCAAAAATCAGCGTATAACAATCAAAAGATTTAAAATTTGAACAAATTCGCAGTGGAGATTGAAAGTCATTACCACAATTGATGGTTGATAGTTGAATGATGAGTACCTATAATTTATGATCGTGAATTAACGGATAGCAACTACGAATTACAAGACTGAAAAGATAACTATGAAATGATAAGACTTGACTATCTAAACTGTGATCCACTTAATTTATTAATGTCCAATTTATGCAAATCGACATAGAAAGGCACAAAATTAAGACACCTAAAGAGATAAATATCACATATATCACACAAGATAATCATTCAATAAGGAATAATGCAACAAATAAAAAACATATCAGAATGATCTAATTTTTCACTTTAGGGAGCTTCCATCAACTATTCCCAACTCTCTTAATGAAGTTCAACCTTTTTTCCTTGAGAGGCTTTGTGAAAATGTATGTAAGTTGATGATTGTGTCTATAAATTCTAGCACAACATCACCATTTTGAATATGATCTCTAAGAAAATGATGCCTAATATCTATATGTTTGCTCCTAGAATGTTGAGTGGGATTATTAGAAATATTTATTGCACTAGTGTTGTCGCATTTCATGGGAATGTGATCAACAACTTTGCCATAATCCTTTAATTGTTGTTTCATCCAAAGGACTTGGGTGTAACAATAACCCGCAGCTATATATTTAGATTCTGTGGTGGATAAGGCAACCAAACTTGCTTCTTACTAAACTAAGAAACTAAACACTATTATAAATTAGCAAGCTCCAGAAGTGCTCTTTCTATCTAAAAGACTACCAGCATAATCTGCATCTAAATAACTAATAAGGCTAAACGAATAATTTCTAGGATACCACAAGCCTAAATGCAATGTGTCATGCAAATATTTGAAAATCCTTTTAACGACATTCAAATGAGATTCTTTGGGACAAGATTGAAATCAAGCACACATGCATACACTAAACATTATATTAGGTCTAAAAGCGATAAGATAAAGTAGAGAACTGATCATAACTCGATTTCTCTTTTCATTAACCGACTTACCTGATTCATCTTTGTCCAATTTGATGGTAGCACTCATTAGTGTTTTCGCTACTTTACATCATTCCATGCCAAATTTCTTGAGAATGTCCTTTGTGTATTTGGCTTCATTGATGAAGATCCCTTCTTTGGTTTACTTGATTTGTAGACAAGAAAAAACTTGAGCTCTCCCATCATGTTTATCTTGAATTCCCTAGTCATACACTTAGCAAAATCCTCACATAAAGATTCATTAGCAGCACAAAAAAAGATATCATCGATATAAATTTGCACTATTAGTGTATCATAATTATGCTTTTTGACAAACAAAGTTGTGTCAACCTTTCCCTTTTCAAAATCATTTTACAAAAGAAAAAAACTGAGACTTTCATACCAACCTCTTGGAGCTAATCCCAAACCAGAGAAGGCTATCTTCAATTTGAAAACATAATTTGGAAAAGTATGTGATTCAAAACTAGGAGGTTGTTGAACATAAACTTCCTCCTTAATAACATGTAGAAAAACACTTTTGACATCCATTTGAAATAGTTTGAAATTCATGTGACATGCATATGCCAAAAAAATCCTAATGGTCTCTAACCTTGCTATGGGCGCATAGGTTTCATCATAGTCAATGCCTTCCTCTTGTTTGTAACCTTTAGCAACCAACTATTTTTATTTCTATTGATGAATCCTTACTCATCTAACTTATTCCTAAATACCTATTTGCAACCTACAATTAGGTGTTCCTCAGGTTTAGGAACAAGCCCCTATTCATTGTTTCTCTCAAATTGGTTGAGTTTCTCTTATATGGCAATCACCCAACTCTTATCATCAAGAGCCTCATCAATAGATTTTGGCTCAAATTGAGAAACAAAGGCAAGATTATTCTCTAAAGTATTAAGTTGAGATCTACTACTTTAACCTTTTGAAGTATCATCAATGATTAGATTTTTGGGGTGATGCTTAGAAAATTTCCAATCTTTGGGAAGATCTTGGTTTGGTAATTTCACTTGTTGATGTTGAGGATCTTTATCTTCTATTCATGATTTGCTTTCACCATGGTCCTCATTCTTTTCTCTTATAGTATGCTCCAAATTCAATTTCTCAAAATCACCTACAAGATCATCAAATAAAGAATTGTTGTCCCTAGGCACCAACAAGGGGGACAAGGGTTGAATTGGTGTATAAAAATTAAAACAAGAAGGTAAGAAAGAAAGTGACTAGAATGGAAACATAAGATTTATATTGGTTCGGGTATAATTGACCCTACGTCCACTCCCCAATTCTCAGCTATTAGGTGTTCCACTATCTTTCAATAGTGTTTCTAAGCTCACACCAAACTTTTACACTTGTGTTTTCAAGGCTCACACAATAACCTTTACACTTGTGTTTTTGAGGCTCACACAACATCATTTACACTTGTGCTTTAAGGCTCACACAATAACCTCTTTTAGCGTTTTTACAAGCTCACACTTCAACCATTACAAATGGTGTTTATGCTCACACCCAACAATCACCTAAAGAAGAGAAAAGATTGAGTAGCGAAATTACAAGAGTTTGGGTTACAAATTAATGAATTCTCTTGCATTTACATCTATCTGGTGAGCTATTTATAGCCTCTACCCACCAAAGAGACGTTGCAATAAAATTGGTAGCAAATCTCTAAAGTATGCTAAATAGATTTTTACATTAAATGATTGTCAGGCTTCATTCGCATTCGCTACTACTCTTTTGCGGTCGCGATTTTCCAATTTTCCATAAGAAGGCAAAAATTACGATGAAAATCTTCATTTGTGTCTAACGGCTAGTCTACGTGTCATCTTCTCATTAGTTCATTAGGAAAATATAGACGTTGCCTTTTCTTCTCATTAGTTCATTAGGAAAATATAGACGTTGTCTTTCACCTGTTCACAAAAGCAGTGGTCGTAATTTGCCTTCTACATGTCGCGACTAAGGACGCGAATTTGTCGATCAAAATGTTTATCTTCTTATTTAGGATTCGCGGTCGCTAACCACAAGCTGCTATCATAATTTTTATCTCCCAACAGTCACCTGTGACACTTGTCAAGTTGTGGTTGTAGACTTGATTCCCTCTTAAGTTACTTCAAAATTTACGGTCACGACTGAGGCGTGACATACACTTCGAATTTGTCTGTGACTTTGGCTTTCCTTTCTTTGAATTGGTCACGACAAAGAAGTGGCTCATGAATTCATCTGTCCAATTTGTCAACCTACCTCAGTCTAGCTCTCGGTCGCGATTTATGAAGTTGTGATCGTGAATTAGGAGGCACTTTGCTTTCTTTAGAGATTTTGAGCTTCATCCAACTTAAAATTTAGAGACTATCTAAAAACTGCAAAACAACACTTAATTGAAATATTACAATTGATCAATCTCCTTTGTCAAGATCAAAAGAGGTTTAAGACTTAGGATTAACCATCATAGTCCAACAATCTCCCCCTTTTTGATTTTGACAACTTAGATTGATCCAAAGGGAAAATAGTGCAGAAATATTAAGTTGGAGTGAAGTTAAGGTAAAATTTCAACGAACAATACTTAAGGTAAAAATTTCTTAAGTATGACATTCAATAATAAAAAATCTTAAGTATGAAGGTATAAAGCTCCCCTTTAACTTATGCTATAATTTTCAAGTTATTATTTTCTTCCCCTTAAACTTAAATTCTTACTATCTCTCCCCCTTTAGCAAGATAAAAAAGAGGGTATAAGAGGGAAATGAAAAGAAGCATAAGTATACATAAGGAGCAAAAGGAGAATACAAAACATAAAGACAAAATTCATCAATCACATAAGACAATGAATTGTAAAGAAATAACTTTTTTTATATATATATAACTGTGGGATCACATTATTGTTAAACAAAAACATAAAGAAACAAGAAAATACAAAGGATCCCTAATCTAGAGAGTAGGAGAATCATCATCATCTCCAGAAGATGCTTCCCCTTGCTCATATGTGGCTCTTTCTGCTTCATCCCCATCCTCAACTTTGTCTTCATTATCGTCTCCATCTTGTGTATCTTCAAATTCGGTGTAGTCCAGAAGATGACAAGGAAGAACCCCTAACTTCTCTTGAAGATCCACCATGTCACTATAAAGATGTGAGAGAAATAGAAATCTTCGTTTGATCATTCTCATCATCTTGTCGAATTTTTGATCAATGGTGGCAAGAGACAACTTGGCCTAGGGTTTTGGTTGAGGATGAGGGACCTAAATTGTGCCTTCTTCAATGTGGAGCCTCTTCCTTTTTAAAGCTTGTGAAGTTTCCATCTTCTTTTCCCCAACTGCACCAAGGGTATATGCATATGTGTCCGGATGAATGGCCTTGGTGTTTATAAGATAGGTGAGATCTAGGAAGTTTTATGGAAGTAGAAGTTTCTTAGTGAGGAATTTTTCTTTTTCCTCATTAAGGGGTCCAACAAAACATAATATGTAGTGATGTGTGAAGGCAGCAAAAATTAGCACTTGGATTTGGTACTCATGTGAATCAATTGATCCACAAGATACTGGCCAGTTTGGATTGGTTTATTTTTGACAAGCCAGAAAAGGAATGCCAAGTCTTTTTAGGACACTTTTTCGTTACCATCACCTCTTGCATTTACAGAAAAAGTGATGATACGGTGGAGTATCCAAAGGGGTAGGGATTTGATATGTTTAGACAAAGAAGAGCGGGGGTCGTGTTTGGTTTCCATGGAGATTTTCGACCAAAACTCGAAATAGATAACATCAAGTGTGGAGATTATGAAGGGGATGTTTTCTTCGACTTGTAAATTAAAGACAAAAAATAATTGGTCGATAGTAATGTAAAAAGGGTTGCCAAAGGCCTAGAACACTAACTCGTATTGCCCTGCTCTTGAAACAGCTTTTCGACTCAATTAGACGGAACACGTAAACTCTAACACAACCTCTTCGTAACTAGGTTCATCTCGAAAGATGAACTCATTCTAGCCCAAATTGGAGAGGAAAACTCATATTTCTGCGTTGATACCCAAGGTTTTCAATATAAAAGTTGAGGGTATCTTGTTCCGGAGAATGAACTTGGAGGAGTTGGTTTTGTACCTATCTTTTTCTTCCTTAATAACTCCCTTTATAAGATGGAGGACAGGGGGTGCAAAGGGTGGAGCCACTGCCTTGCCTTCGTTTGTTCTAGAGAACTTCTTTGGAGCCATAGCAGGAGAGGAATAGAGTTTGGGAGAATTTTGGAGAGACTTGAGAGAGTGAAGATGTTTGGAATAGTAGTGAGAATGTCACTATTGAAGGAGGTATTTATAGCCTTTGAAGGGGTGTAAAAACGGTTATAAACGAATAAAAATGAATTAATGAAAAGTTGGCAATGGTTGGCAGTCAAATCACTTAAATGTCTAGGCGGTTACTCTAATTCGCATCCGTGAATCCGTGAGTCACGATCACAAATTCTGAAAAATGTGAGTAATGGATAAATTTTCTCGGGAATCCGCACCTTAATGGTCAAATATTTAAAAATTTGACAAAAATTCACAGTGGAGCAAAAATTTTGCAATCGCGAATTGATGTTTGACAGCCTGGTGAAATTGACTTATAATTCACGACCATGAAGTAAGGATAGTGACCGTGAATTATGAGTCAGCAATGACAAATAGTTGAATTTTGAAAAAATTGTGATCCACTTTACTATATCAACCACAAATATCATAAATCAACAAATATCAATACACATAGCAATATCACACACAAGAACAAAACTTTTCACTTTAGGTAACTTCCATTAAGCTTTCCCAATTCTCTCTTAACGAAGTTCATCCTTTCTTCATTTAGAGGTTTAGTAAAGATATCTGCAAGTTGATGATTTGTGTCAATAAATTCTAACACAACATCACCCTTTTGCACATGATCTCTAAGAAAATGATATCTAATATCTATGTGTTTGCTCCTAAAGTGTAGGATGGGATTATTAGAGAGATTAATAGCACTTGTGTTATCACATTTAATTGGAATATGATCAATCACTTTGCCAAAATCCTTTAATTGTTGCTTCATCTAAAGGACTTGGGTGCAACAATAACCCACAGCCACATACTCGACTTCCACGATGGATAAGGCAACCGACACTTGCTTTTTATTGAACCAAGAAATTAGGCATTCACTAATAAATTAGCAAGTTCTGAAAGTGCTTTTTCTATCTAATAAGATATCTGCATAATCTGCATCCTAATATCCTATGAGACTAAAGGAAGAATCCCTAGGATACCTAACCCTAAATGAATTGTGTCATCCAAATATTTAAAAATCCTCTTAACAACATTCAAATGGGACTCTTTAGAAGAGGATTGGAACCTATTACACATACGAACACTAAACATGATATCTAGCCTAGAAGCAGTAAGATAAAGCAAAGATCCGATCATACCTCGATATCTCTTTTCATCTACCGTTTTGCCCAATTCATCCTTATCTAGCTTAATGGTACCACTCATTAGAGTTTTAGCTACCTTGTAACCATCCATGCCAAATTTCTTGAGTATATCCCTTATGTATTTGGCTTGGTTGATAAAGATCTCTTCCTTGGATTGCTTGATTTGTAGACCAAGAAAAAACTTGAGCTCTCCCATCATACTCATTTCAAATTCTCTAGTCTTACACTTAGCAAAATCTTCACAAAGAGATTCATTAGTAGCACTAAAAATGATATCATCAACATAGATAATGTGTCATGTTTGTGTTTTTTGACAAAAAGTGTGGTATCTACCTTTCCTTTTTCAAAATCATTTTTCAAGAGAAATGAACTAAGCCTTTCATACCAAGCTCTTGGAGCTTGTTTCAAACAATATAAGGCTTTGTTCAATTTAAAACATGGTTTGGAAAATAATGTGCTCAAAACCAGGAGGTTGTTCAACATAGACTTCCTTCCTAATGATGCCATTCAAAAATGAACTTTTCACATCCATTTGCAAAAGTTTAAAATTCATATGACATGCAAAGGCTAAAAGAATCCTAATGGCATCTAATCTTGCTATGGGGGCAAAAGTTTCATCATAGTCAATGCCTTCCTCTTGGTTGTATCCCTTAGCAACCAATCTAGCTTTGTTTCTAATGATGAAACCTTGTTCATCTAACTTGTTCTTAAACACCCACTTACAACCTATGATTGGGTGTTCTTTAGGCCTAGGGATAAGTTCTCATACTTTGTTCTCTCAAATTGGTTAAGTTCCTCTTGCATAGTAAGTACCCAACTCTCATCATCAAGAGCCTCATCAATTGATTTTGGCTCAAGTTGAGAAACAAAAGCAAGATTATTATCTAAAAGATTAAGTTGAGATCTAATACTTACACCCTTAGATGTATCGTCAATGATCAATTCCTTGGGGTGATACTTGGAAAATCTCCAATCCTTGGGTAGATCATGGCTTGGCTCTACTTGTTGTTGATGATGTTGGTCTTCATCTACTCTTGATGAATCACCTTCTTCTTTATCTTCTTTTCTTATAGAATTTTTCAATTCCAACTTTTTAAAGTCACCTACAAGATCATCAACAAAAATACCTTCCCCAAGATTAAGTTTATTAGATTCATCAAAACAACATTCATAAACTCTTTAATTGCCATGAACTTTTGTTAAAGACTTTATATGCTTTACTTAAGTGGAATATCCCAAGAAGGTACCTTCATTGGTTTTTGAATCAAATTTCCTAAGATTATCCTTGGTGTTCAAAATATAGCACTTACATACAAATACTCTTAGGTATGATATCTTGGGTTTTCTACCATTCCATAGCTCATAAAATGTTTTATTGAGAATGGATCTTTTAAAAACTTTATTTTCAATATAACATACAATGTTAATGGCTTCGACCTAAAAGTAATATGGTAGAGAATACTCATTCAGCATTGTCCTAGCCATTTCCACCAATGTTCTATTTTTCCTCTTTATAACATCATTTTGTTGTGGTGTTCTAGGAGCTAAAAAATTATGAAAAACTTCATTCTCCAAATAATAATTTTCAAAAGACTCATTTTGAAATTTCTTTCTATGGTAAATTCTAATAAAAGATATGAAGCAACCTTTTTCATTTTAAACCCTTTTAGCAAAGCTTTTAAAAGCACCAAATGAATCATTCTTATGAGCTAGAAAAGATACCCAAGTCAACCTAGAGTAGTCATCTACAAGGACTAGTGCATAATGCTTTCCACCTAAGCTAGCACTTTTAATGGATCCTATCAAGTCCATGTGAATAAGTTGAAGGGTCTAGTTGAACTTACAACATTTTTGGCTTTGTGAGAGGCATGGTGTTGCTTCCCTATTTGGCATGGACCACATATCTTGTCTTTGGAGAAGTTTAGCTTGGGAAGTCCTTCCAATAACTTTCTTTTAGATAGGTTTTGAAGAGGATCTATGCTTACATGTCCAAGCCTTCTATGCCACAACTAAGCTTCATTGCTCATGGACATAAGACACTTAAAGGATTGGTTAGCCAAATTGTCTAAGTTAATTGAGTAGGTATTGTCTTTCCTTTCACCCTTGAAAATAACCTCATCATCCACTAAAGTGGTGACTAGACATTCCCTAGGATCAAAGATGATTTTGTTACCTTTGTCACATAACTGACTAATACTTAATAAATTATGTTGTAAGCCATTAACTAAAAGAACATTATCAATTAAAGAGCAACCATTCTTACCAATAGTTCTAATGCCATTTACCTTACCCTTGGCATTGTTATCAAATGTGACATCTCCACCTTCTTTGCTTTCAATGTCGTGAATAGCTTCCTATTTCCAATCATATGCTTGGAACATCCACTATCCACATGCCAATTGCTTGATTTGGTGGCAGCCACATCCCCTACACAACAAAAGTGAG
This sequence comes from Omphalea diandra, assembly GCA_949677035.1. Classification (NCBI taxonomy): domain Eukaryota; kingdom Viridiplantae; phylum Streptophyta; class Magnoliopsida; order Malpighiales; family Euphorbiaceae; genus Omphalea; species Omphalea diandra. Next base: position 25,534 of record CATIWR010229388.1, on the reverse strand, counting down.
TTACCTTTTCTTAGGTACCCAAGCATACATGGGTCCTTACAGATTAAAAGATGAAGGGTCCTCTAGTTTGAGGTGAGCCCTCCTAATATAGTAATGAATATTGATGTGTCCAAATCTCATGCAATAATGGCATTGGAGTTTGGATTTAGGAGTCTTTCTCCTATGCATAAATTTAGTATAAGTAGGAGACCTTCTCATACCTTGATCATATGAATGCATGCATGTACATGTATGATGAGTAGGAGTAGAGAATTTCTTATGAAAATGACCATGTTGTTTGTTATACATATAAGCATGGTTAGCTCTTTGAGTCTTGGCTCTAGAGCTAGGGGGAGCCTTCCTTTTGCCCTTAGGATTAGAAGGCTTAGTGCTAGGAGCACTTTTCTTCCCAATTACCTCTGCCTTTAAGGATTGAGGTTCTGAAGATCTAATAAATGTAGTTTGAGAAAATGAGGAGGCTCTATTGAAGCCTAAACCATGTCTAATTAGTAGAGGGCTTTATGACATAATCAATGTGTCTAAGGCTTCCTTTCCTTTATGGAATTTGGAGATTGAGCTTCTAAGCTCAATGACTTCTCCCTTTAGAGTGCCATTCTCTTTTCTTAGTGAAGCCATTGAAGAAGATGATATAGAAAGACTATCCACTAATTTTTTGAGCTCATCATTAGATGTTCTCAATTCTCTTATAATGTCATTAAAGGATTTATATTCATCCTCTAGCTTTTGATATTTTCTTTTGTAAGATTTCTTTTGTGACTTGTATTTGTTACATCTCATGGTTAGAGCCTTTAGAAGCTCTTCATCAATCATCATATTTAAAATCAGAATTAGAATGAGAAGTACTTACCTCATTTGTAGAATCTTCTTGTGCCACAAAGCAAATATTGGCAACTTCTCCTTCTTCCTCTTCTTCACTTGAGCTATCATCCCAAGTGGTTAAAAAGCTTTTATTTTTCTCCTTGTCCCATCTCTTCTTCTTATTTAATTTGGGACACTCATACTGGACGTAGCCTTGTTTGCCACATTCATAGCAAGTGACATCATTTGATTTTTCTCTTGGACTAGGAGTTGTCTTTTTGAAGCCTTTTCTTTCTTTTCTTCTTTTGATAAACTCATTTGTCCACCTTGAGAGCATTGCTAGCTCTTCTTCTTCCTTGTCACTTTCTTCATCACTTGAGGTAATTTTTACCTCTTTCTCCTTTGTTGAAGATTTAAGAGCCAGGGTTCTTCTCTCTTTTTCTAGTTTATCTCCTTGGCCTCTTAGCTTCTTCATTTGTTCATCTTTTTATAAGGCCAACTTATGAGTTAAGAGTTTGCCTATCAAAATGTTTGTTGGCACCTTTCCAATCTCTGGATTGGACTCTTGGATGTTGCACACTCTAGCATGAAATTTATCTAAAGCAAGGGTTTTGAGGAATTTTATGTTTACCACATTGTTTGTGAGTGTCCTTCCAAATTTCTTCATGTTGGTGACGAGAGATAGGAGCTTATTCGTCATTTTGGTGATGCTTTCATTATCCTTCATCATGAATAGCTCCCATTTGGTTATGTACATCTCCAACTGGTTTGACTTAACTAGAGTTGTGCTTTCATGGTAGTTCTCAAGTGTCTTCTAAATGGCATGTGTTGTTTGACAATGTTGCACTCTTCCAATCTCTTATCTAGAGAGAGAGCTTAGAAGAATGGCCATTGCCCTCTTATTTTTGCCATTTGATCTCTGGTGAGCTTCAACTCATTCTTCCCTTAGGATAAGTTCTTCAATTCCATCCACTACCTTAGTGGGTGGCTTCCATTCTTTGCCAACCACATCCCAAAGGTCCACCACATATGTGCCAAGGTAGATTTCAATTCTATATTTTCAATGAGTATAGTTTGTTCCATCAAAGTGTGGTTTCAGGTGTGAGTGGATTCCCTCTTGTGCCATGATCTTTTACTTACCAATAAAGGTTTGTTTAAGTGTTTTGGCTCTGATACCACTTGTTGGCCCTAGGCATCAAGAAGGGGGGTTGAACTGGTGTATAAAAATTAAAACAAGAAGGTAAGAAAGAAAGTGAGTAGAATGGAGACACAAGATTTATAGTGGTTCGGGTATAATCGACCCAACGTCCACTCCTTAATTCTCAGCAATTGGGTGCTCCACTATCTTTCAATGGCGTTTTTAAGCTCACACCAAACTTTTGCACTTGTGTTTTCAAGGCTCACACAACAACCTTTTACATTTGTGTTTTTGAAGCTCGCATAACAACCTTTACATTTGTGTTTTTAAGGCTCACACAACAACCACTTTTAGTATTTTTACAGGCTCACACTTCAACCTTTACAAATGGTGTTTATGCTCACACCCAATAATCACCTAAAGAAGAGAAAAGATTGAGTAACAAAATTGCAAGAGTTTGGGTTACAAATTAAAGAATTCTCTTACATTTACATTTGTTTAGTAAGGTATTTATAGCCTCTACCCACCAAAGAGACATTGCAATAAAACTGGTAACAAATCTCCAAAGTATGCTAGACAGATTTTTGCATTAAATGTTTGTCAGACTTTATTCGAGGTCGCTACTACTCTTTTGCAATCGCGATTTTCTAATTTTCCATAAAGGAGCCAAAAATTATGGTGAAAATCTTTGTTTATGTCTAAAGACTAGTTCACGTGTCATCTTCCCATTGGTTCGCTAGAAAAATATAGTCGTTACCTTTCACCTGCTCACAAAAATAGTGGTCGTGATTTGCCTTGTACAGGCAGCGACTAAGGATGCAAATTCATCTATCAAAATGTTCATCTTCTTCTTCAGGATTAGTGGTCGCTATCCACAAATTGCCATAGCAATTTTTGTCTTCCAACAGTCACCTGGGATACTTGTCAAGCTGTGGTTGTGGACTTGATTTGCTCTTGAGTTACTACGAAATCACAGTCATGACTAAGGCGTGACACACACTGTGAATTCGTCTGTGACTTTGGCTCTCCTTTCTTTTAATTGGTCGCGGTAGAGAAATGGCCCACGAATTTGTTTGTCCAACTTGTTAACCTACCTTAGTCTAGTTCGCAGTGGCGATTTATGAAGTTGCAGTTGCAAATTAGGAGGCACTTTGCTCTCTTTAAAGATTTTGAGCTTTATCCAACTTAAAATTTAAAGACTATATAAAAACTGCAAAACAACACGTAATTGAAACATTAGAATTGATCAATCTCCTTTGTCAAGATCAAAAGAGGTTTAAGACTTAGGATTAACTATCCTAGTCCAACAAGATCAAGCTTACTAGATTCATCAAACACAACATTCATAGACTCTTCAACAACCATTGAACTTTTATAAAAAAAAAACTTTATAGGCTTTGTTAGTAGTGGAATAACCTAAAAAGATGTCTTCATTAGTTTTTGAATCAAATTTCCCAAGATAATCCTTGGGATTCAAGTTATAGCACTTACATCCAAAAACTCATAAGCATGCTAACTTAGGCTTTCTACCATTCTATAGCTCATAAGAATTTTTATTAAGAATGGGTCTTTTGAAAACTCAATTTGGAATATAACACAAAGTATTGATAGCTTTGGCCCAAAAATAATTTGGTAATGAACACTCATTGAGCATAGTTCCAACCATCTCTACTAGAGTCCTATTTTTCCTCTCTACAATAGCATTTTGTTTTAGTGTTCTAAGAGTTGAAAAGTTATGGAAAATCTCATTCTCTAAGCAATAAGATTCAAAAGACTTATTTTGAAATTCTTTTCCATGGTCACTTCTTACGGAAGAAATGAAGTAACCCTTTTTCATTTTGAATCATTTTTGCAAAACTTTTAAATGCAGCAAAAGTATCATGCTTATGAGCTAAAAAAGAAACCCAAGTAAACCTAGAGTAATCATCAACCAAGACTAGTGCATAATGTTTTTCACCTAAGCTAGCACTCTTAGTAGGTCCCATTAAGTCCATATGAATTTATTTAAAAGGTCTATATGTACTTACAATATTTTTTGCTTTAAAGGAAGATTGATGTTGCTTCCCCATTTGGCAAAGACCACATGTTTTATTTCTGGAGAATCTTAGCTTGGGAAGACCTTCCATTAGCTTTCCTTTTGATAAGCTTTGTAAGAGCTCCATGCTAGCATGTCCAAGTCTTTTATGTCATAGTTAAGTTTCATTACTAAGAGATGTAAAACACTTAAAAGATTATTTAGCCAAATTGTCTAAGTCAATTAGGTAGGTATTGTCTTTCCTTTCACCCTTGAAAACTACCTTTTTATCCACCAAGTGGCAACTCGACATTCTCTAGGGTCAAAGGTGACCTTATTACCTTTGTCACATAATTGACTTACATTAAGTAAGTTGTAAGCCATCAATAAGTAAAACATCATTAATTAAAGAACAATCATTCTTACCAATGGTCCCAATGCCAATTACCTTTCCCTTGGCATTGTTTCCAAATGTGACATTGCCACCCTTCTTTTCCTTTAGGGTCATGAATAACTTCCTATTGCTCATCATGTATCCGTTATCTACATGCCAATCATTTGCTTTATTGGTGGCTACTAAACACCCCTACACAACACAAGTAAATCATCTTTACTTTGGTACCAAGCATACTTGGATCCTTAAGGGTTAGGTTTTGAAGGATCCTCCAACTTAAGGTGTGCCTTCCTAATGTAGCAATAAACATTTATATGTCTATACTTCACGCATTAGTGGCATTGGAGTTTAGACCTATATGTCTTTCACCTATGCATTGCCTTGATATGAGTGCGGATTACCTCATACCAACATGATGTGTGTATGAGCATGAACTTGTATGAATGGGTGTAAGACTAGATTTTCTATGTGTGTTTGAAAGAACATGCCTTTTATTGTACATGTATGCATGGTTGGCCTTCTTAGACATAGGCTTAAAACCTTGTTGCATCTTTCCTTTGCCTTTAGGCTAGGTGGTTTAGTGCTTTAAACACTTTTCTTTCCAACAACTTTAATACATGAAGTTTGAGGTGTTGAAGCTTGATGAATGTTGTGAGTGAAGGTGTATAAGAAGAGGCTACATTAAAGTCTAGACCATGCCTAACTAAGGGAGGTCTTTGTGATACACTAAGTGTATCCAAAACTTTTTTACCCCTGTGGAACTTAGAAATAGAGTTTTTAAGCTCAATGACTTCACCTTTTAAGGAGTCATTTTTCTTTCTTAATGAAGTTAGAGATTAAAATTACTAGGATAAACTTTCTATAGACTTCTTGAGTTCTTCATTTGAAGTCCTCAATTCACTTATAAGACTATTTAGAGATTTGAATTCATCTTCTAATTTAGTGCACTTCTTCTTGTAAATTTTCATTTATGACTTATACTTGTCACATTTCATGTTGAGAGCTTTTAAAAGCTCATTATTCATATCATATAATTTATCAAATTCAGAATAAGAGTAAGGTGAAGAGCTTACCTCATTAGATGAATCCTCTTGAGCCATGAAGCAAAGGTTTGTAACCTCTTCCTCTTCATCTTCTTCACTTGAGCTATCATCCCAAGTAGCTTTGAAGCTTTTTCTTTTTTATTTGTCCCCTTTCTTTTTCTTCTTCAACTTAGGGCTATCATATTTAATGTGGTCTTGCTTGCCATATTCATAGCAATTGACATCATTTGATCTTTCTTTAGAAGTTAGAGTTGTTTTATTAAAGTTCCTTTTTTCTTTCCTTCTTTTAATAATCTCCTTAGTTCTTCTTGAAAGCATTGTAAGCTCCTTCTCCTCCTTATCACTTTTCGCTTCACTTGAGGCTAGTTCTATTTTCTTCTCCTTTGATGAAGACTTGAGTGTCGAGGTCCTCCTTTCTAGTTTTTCATATTTCCCTCCTTAATCTCTTATTCTCTTTATTTCTTCATACTTCTTTAAGACTAACTCATGAGTTAATAGTTTGCCTATTAGGACATCCATTGGTACCTTTCCTATCTTTGGGTTGGACTCTTAGATACTACACACCCTTGCACCAAATTTTTCAAGAGGTAAAGACTTCAGAATTTTAGAATTTACCTCATGATCAGTGATAACTCTCCCAAACTTCTTTATATTAGTGACGATTGCAAGGAGTCTATTTGTCATGTCTGTGATGTTTTCTTCCTCCTTCATTATAAATAGCTCTCATTCCATCACATACAACTCAAGTCGACTAGATTTCACTAAGGTGGTGCTCTCATGATAGTTCTCCAAGGCCTTCCAAATACCATGAGCAGTGAGGCAATGTTGGATCCTTCCAATTTCTTCTCTTGAGAGAGAACTTAGAAAAATTGTCATAGCTCTTTTATTTATGTCATTGGATCTCCTATGTGGTTCAACCTACTCCTCTCTAGGGATCAACTATTCACTTCCATCTGTCACTTTGATAGGTGGCTTCCACTCCATTGCAACAATATCCCAGAGCTTTACCACATCACTATCTAGATAAATTTCCATCCTATACTTCCAATTAGTATAGTCTGTTCTATCAAAGTATGGCTTAAGGTGAGTGTGGATTCTTTCTTGTGCCATGATCTTTACTCACAAAATTAAAATTTAGAGTGAGACTTAGCTCTGATGCCACTTGGTAGCCTAGTTCACCAAAAAAAGGGGGTTGAATTGGTGGCTGATTAAAAATTAAAAAAGAAAGTTAAAGTGTTTATAAAGTTAAGAAGGAAAAGAGAACAATCAACATAAAAGGTTTATAGTGATTTGGGTGTTAACAAACCCTACGTCCATTTCCTAATTTTTCACAATTGGGTATTTCACTCAACTAAACTGGTGTTTTCAAGCTCACACCTAACTTATACAACTTGTGTTTTATGGCTCACACAAAACCCTAACACCTTGTGTTTTTAGACTCACATAAAAATCTCTCACAAGTGTTTTTTATAAGCTCACATCAATCTCTTACTAAAGTTTAGAATCTAGATTAACTCTCAACCTACTTACAAAGTTGTTTATTGCTCACACTAAACAATCAACAACACATAAAGAAGAGTAAAAGAATGAGTAGCAAATTGGTAAGAGTTTGGTTATAATTAATTGAATTCTTTTACATTTACATAAGTTTGGTGGAGTATTTATAGCTCACATCCACCAAAGAGATGTTGCTCAAAAACTATCCTCAAATCTCCAAGTTATGCTAGGCAGATTTTGCATTAAATGCGTATTAGGCAGAAGTCACGGTCGCTACTCTTATTTCACAGTCGAGAATTTCTAATTTGCACTAAAGAGCTAAAAATCACTACAGAGAACCTGTTCTATGTCTAATGACTAGTCCACGTGTCCTTCATTCATTTGTTGTCTAAGAAATATAGTTGTTGTGTTCAACCAACTGCTTAAAAGTTGTGGTGGTGAATTAGCTTTATCTTGGGCGCAACTGAGACCGTGAATTCTCTGTTTAGTGAGGAAACTTCAACTTTTGAGTCGCAGTCACGACCAAATCTTTGTTCTCGTGATTTTTGATTTCTGACAGTTGCCTTAGACACTTGGAATGTTGTGGCTATGGCTTTGGTTCCCTCCTTTGTCACTATGAAATTCATGATAACAACCTTGGATGCGAATGCCACTGCGAATTCCTCTATGATTCAACCAATGCTCCTTCGGTTGAGTCGCGGCTATGAATGTACCTGTGCATTCCTCTGGCCTATCTTCATCCATCCTAATAGTAATGTTGCGATTGCAATTTAGGAGATACTGACTGTGATTTTAGATGTTCTTCTAAAAGATGGAGATTTTGACTTTCATCAAACTTTCAATAAAAATAACTCTTATAAACTGCAAAACAATATTTGAACAAAGCATTAAAACTGATCAATCTACATTATCAAGATTAAAAAAGGCTTAAGACATAGGTTTAACTAACCTAGTCAACAAGCATGATGGGAGAGCTCAAATTTTTACTTAGTCTACAAATCAAAAGAAGGGATCTTCATCAACCAAGCTAAATACACAAAGGACATTCTCAAGAAATTTGGCATTAAAGGATGCAAAGTAGCAAAAACACCAATGAGTTCCACCATCAAATTAGATTAGGATGAATCAGGTAAGTCGGTTGATGAGAAGAGATATCGAGCTATTATTGGTTCTCTACTCTATTTTATCGCCTCTTGATCTGATATAATGTTTAGTGTATGCATGTGAGCTAGGTTTAATTTTGTCCTAAAGAATCTCATTTAAATGTCATTAAAAGGATTTTCAAATATTTACATGGCACATTGCATCTAGGTTTATGATATCCTAGAGATTCTTCATTTAGCCTCATAGTTTATTCGAATGCGGATTACGCTGGTAGTCTTTTAGATAGAAAGAGCACTTCTAGAACTTACCAATTCATAGGAGAGTGTTTAGTGTCTTAGTTTAGTAAGAAGCAAGTTTTTATTGTCTTATCTACTGTCGAAGCTAAATATATAACTACAGGTTGTTATTGCACCCAAGTCCTTTAGATGAAACAACAATTAAAGGATTATGACAAAGTTGCTGATCACATTCCCATCAAATGTGACAACAATAGTGCAATAAAACTTTCAAAGAATCCCATCCAACATTCTAAAAGCAAACATATAGACATTAGACATCATTTTCTTAGAGATCATGTCCAAAATGGTGATGTTATATTAGAATTAATTGATATAAATCATCAACTTGCGGACATTTTCATAAAATCTCTCAATGAAGAAATGATAAACTTCATTAAGAGAGAGTTAGGAATGATTGATGGAAGCTACCTGTAGTGAAAAGATCTTTAGGAATGCTCTATGTGAGATGCATTATTCATACTTGATTGATTATTATGTGTATGATGTATGTGATATTTATCTCTTTGGATGTCTTAATTTTATGTGCAATTACGCCTTTCTATGCTAATTTGCATAAATTAAGCATCAATATAGCAAGTGGTATAGTAAGTGGATCACAACCTAGAAAGTTAAGTCTTATCCTTTCATAGTTATCTTTTATGCATGTAATTCACGGTCGCTAGATTGGCACTCATTATTCTACTGTCAATCATCAAATCGTGATCACTATTTTAGTTCCTCACCGCGAATTTGTTAAATTTTAAAACTTTTGATCGTTGAACACGTCATTTTTTGAGGATTTTTTTGTCTGTTACTTAGATATTTTAGAATTAGCGATTGCGACTTGCAGGTTGCAGTTGCAAATTTGAGTAACCACCATACATTGATATGATTTGACTGTTAACCATTTTCAATCCTTTATTAAATGAAATTTTGACCATTTATGGTCGTCTCCACACCATTTCTTGGCCTCTATAAACCTTTGAAATAGTGTTTTTAGTCACTTTTGCTAGAAACCTTAATCTCTCTCCATCCTTACTCTCAAACATCTTCTAATCATCCCTCATGTATTATGGCCCCTAAGAAAGCCTCAAGAGCAAAGAAGGGAAAGGCAGTAACCCAACATTTTGGACCACCAACTCTATACGTGATAATAGGAATCACAAAGGAGGAGAAAAATCGATACAAGGCAAACTCCTCTAAGATATTCCTACCAAACAAAATTCCTTTCGCATTCCTCCTTGAGTCACTAGGCATCAAGGACGAGATCCATGCATTTCTCTTAAACCTAGGGTGGAATGAATTCATTTTTCGTGATGAGCCTGAATACAAGGAGATTGTGCGGAAGTATATGTGCACTGTGACTTTGAGTAGGAGAGCAAAATCTCGTGCTGGCCAATATGGATTAGTATTTCGAGCCTTTTGGGACCTTTTCTACATTACCTTTGAACAACTTTCAAATTTTTTTAACCTTCAAGTCAGGGATGACATGTTGTTCATCATCTTCGCCCTTGATGTTATCTACTCTGAGTTTTGGTCTGAAATTTCTATCAAGACCAAACATGACCCCAAGACCTCATTAGCTAAATACATTTGTACCCTACCGTTTTGGCTACTTCACCGTATCATCACCTTTTTTGTTAACGCACAAGGGGAGGGTAAGGAGAAAGTATCCCAAAAGGATCTTGCTTTTCTTTTTTGCCTCACCAAGAACAAACCAATTTAGACCGGTTGCTACCTTGTGGACTATTTGATCCACAAGCACAAAGCTAAAGAATCAGTTTCTTCTTCCCTCCCATGTCACTACCATCTACTGATATGTTAGTACTCTTAATGAGGAAAATGAAAAATTTCTCACTAAGAAGCTTCTTCCATTATAAAATTTTCTAGACCTACCTTACCTCATTAATGCTAAAGCCATACACCCTGATTCTTATACATACACATTGGGTGTTTTTGGAGCAAAGAAACTAGAGACCTCCCAAGCCTCAAAAAGAAAATGGTTAGTCATTAAGAGGGAGCGCAGCCTATTCCACCTCCTTAACCTAAACCCAAAGCCAAAATCACTCTTGCCTCCATCAAAAAGAAACTTGGCAAGATGATAAGGATGATCAAGAGATGATTTCTCCTCCTCTCTCACCTACGCAGTGAGCTGATGGATCTTCAGGAGAAAGCAGGTGTTATTCCCTGCCATCTTCCATATTTTGAAGATTGGGAGGACACACCTGAAGAGGAGGATAACCAAAAGGTTGAGAAGGGTGATGAAGCTAAAAGTGCAAGAGTGAATAAAGACATTGATGATTTTGGAAACAATTGCAGTTCTCTTATCTTCTAGATTGTCTTAGGGTTCTTTCTTTTTATGTAGTTTCTTTTAAGTTTTTTATGTAAAGCTTGTGATCCCACAGTTTATTAAATAAATAAAAGTGTTTGTTTTGTAATTCATTGCTTCCTATATTTTTATGATTGTAACTCTTACGTTATGATTAGTCTTTTATTTGCTCATTATGATTACTCTATCTCAATGTATGCACTTTATTTTCTCTTTAAATTTACCCTCTTTTTGATCTTGCCAAAGGGGGAGAGAATAGCATTAGGAGAGAATAATATGCACAAGTAAAGCATAAGCTGAGGGGGAGCAATAGTTATAAGAACTTTATTCTTTCAACTTAGAATTCTTTCATTATTTGATATTTGACTAAGATTCCTTGATTAATTGATCATTGTTCATCCCAACTTCATAACTAATGCATTTGATTTTCTTTAGATCAATCTAAATTGTCAAAATAAAAAAGGGAGAGATTGTTAGACTAGGTTAGTCAAACCTAAGTCATAAGCCTCTTTTGATTTTAACAATAGAGAATGATCAATTATAATATTTTATTTGATCTTGATAATAGAGATTAATCAATTATAATGTTTTATTTAAGTGTTATTTTGCAGCTTGCAAGATATATTTTCATTGAAAGTTAGATGGAAGTCAAAATCTCTAACTTTAAGAAGAACATCCAAATTCATGGTTAGTATCTCGTAATTCACAACCGTGACCTTGCTATAAGGATGGATGGAGCTAGGACAGAAGAATTCGCAGCTGCGATTCAGCCGAAGGAAGCTTGCTTGATTCACAGAGGAATTTGCAGTGGCTTTCGCATCCTATGTTGCGACCTTGAAGTTTATAGTAACAAAAAAGGGAACTAAGGGAACTAAGTCTACACCACAGCACACCAAGTGTCCAAGGCAACCGTTGGAATATCAAAAATCACAAGGGTGAAGTATGTCATGACCGTGACTTAAGATAGTGTTGTCTTCTCACCAAATAGAGGTATCCACGGTTTAAGTTGTGCCTGAGAGAAAGTCAAATCGCCATCGCAACTGTTGAATGGTTGGTTGAATACAACGACTATATTTATTGGACAACCAATGGGTGAAGAACACATGGACTAGCCGTTAGACACAAAACGGGGTTCTCTGCCGTGATTTCCTGCTCCTCAATGTAAATTGGAAAATCGCGACCACGACTTCTGTCTGACAGACATTTAATGCAAAATCTGCCTAGCATAATTTGGAGATTTAGAAATAGTTTTTGAGTAACGTCTCTTTAATGGATGTTGACTATAAATACTTCACCAAAAAAATGAAAATGCAAGAGAATTCCTAGTTATTATAACCGAACTCTTGCAAATTTGCTACTCATTCTTCTTACTCTTCTTTATGTGTTATTGATTGTTTGGTGTTCGCATTACACACCCTTGTAAGTAGGTTGAGAGTTAGTTTATCTTCCAAATTGTAAGAGGTAGAAGTGTGAACCTATTCAAAACACTTGTGAGAGATTTTGTGTGAGTTTAAAAACACAAGTTGTAAGAGTTGCGTGTGAGCCATAAAAACACTAATTGTATAAGTAGGTGTGAGCTTGAAAACATCAGTTTAGTTGAGTGGAATACCCAATTGTGAAGAATTAGGGAGTGAATATAGAATTTGTTAACATCCGAACCACTATAAACATTTTGTGTTCATTTTCTCTTCTCTTTCTTAACTCTTCAAACACCTCAACATTTCTCGTTAATTTTTTTTATCTCCCACCAATTTAACCCCCTTTCTTAGTGCACCAAGCCAACATAAAGCAACTTATAGAAGGCACAAAAATTGGATAATAGAGATATATTATGAGATAGGTCAAAATTTTGAGGAGGAGAATGCCATAAATTGGGGTTTTTCTGTCCTATTTTCAAAACTTATTTGCTTCATCCGATAGTGTAGATAAGGAGTTAATCCTCATGAGTGTTCGACACAAAGTTTCGGAGAAGATGAATACTTTATTGATTGAACCTTATTTAGCCGATGAAGTTATGACTGTTGAAACAGATGAATCTTCTAAGTCTCTTGGGTCTGATGGTATGCCAGCTTTCTTTTATCAAAAGTTTTGGAATGTTGTCCATTCAGATGTTACTGCATGTGTTTTAAATGTTCTTAATAATAATGTTAAGCCGTCAAAGCTTAATTCTACATTCATTGCTTTAATCCCAAAATAAACTATCTTTCAACTCTTATGGATTTTTGCCTGATTCTCCTTTGCAATGTGATTTTTAAAATTATTACAAAGACCATTGCTAATAGGCTCAAACTCCTTGGTGTCATTCGTCAAAATCAGTCTACTTTCACCCCTGGTCACCTCATTACAGATAATGCTTTGCTGGCCTTTGAAGTTTTTCACTCGGTGAAAAATAACAATTCCAGTAGGGGTCAGTTTGCCCTTAAATTAGATATGTGTGAGGCTATGATAGGATTGAATAAATGGTTTTTCACTCCTCTTGGGTATCCCTAGTAATGAGATGTGTTTCAACAGTCTCGTATTCCATTTTTGTTAATAGGGTTCCCAATCAATATTTTTTCCCTTCTAGTGGTCTCAAGCAAGGTGATCCCTTTCCTCGTATCTCTTTTTGCTTTGTGTAAAAGGTTTCTCATCTCTGATTGATGCAGGAATAAATTCGCGCTCATTGCATGGCACTCGAGTTTGCAGGAGAGCTCCTACTTTTCTCACTTGTTTTTTGCATATGATAGTAACCTATTTGACAGGGCTTCTAGGATGGTGGCTATTAAAATTTTTGATGCATTAGAAGTCTATGAGCATGCATTTGGTCAGAAAATTAATCTTGACAAGTCAAAAATCATCTTCAGTCCAAAGGTTCTAGAAGCTCTCCAAGCAGATATTATTGAAACAATTGAGGTGCGAAAAGTAGAAAAGCATACCAAAAAATTAGGATTGCCAGTTGTTATAAGGTGACCGAGATCCTGCATCTGTAATGTCATGGTTGATAGGATCAAGAAAAAGCTAAAGGGCTGGAAGGAATGTATGTTTTCTCGAGGAGGAAAGGAGGTGCTGATCAAATTTGCCATTCAAACGATCCCAACATACTTGATGAGTTGTTTCTTATTACCAATTAATACGTGTAATACAATCAATTCATTAATTGCTAATTTTTGGTGGGGTCAACAAGGGGAGGAAAGGAAAGTTCATTGGACTGCTTGGGAGAAGCTTGCCTCTCCAAAGAGCGAAGCAGGACTGGGTTTTAAGGACATATAGTGCTTTAATCAAACAATGTTGCCTAAACAATTATGGCGATTAATCCATAATGCTGATTCGCTTCTTTCTAGGAGTCTCAAAGCCAGGCATTTTCCTTACGCCAGTATCCATAAAGCTCCTCTTGGGTTTCACCCTAGTTTTACAGGGCTCAGCATTCATTCTAGCAAAGTGGTGCTGAATAAGGACTTATGATGGCTTGTGGGGAATGGGTCTTCAATTCAGATTTGGTCTGATGCTTGGCTTCCTAAGCAAAATGGGTTTAAAGTCTAGTCCCCATCTTCCATAGTACAGCATAATGCATAGTGCAGCATAATGCTTGTGTTGATGCTTTAAAAAACTTAGATGGTCCTTCTTGGAATTATGAGTTAATTAAAAATATATTTCTTCCTTTTGAGGCATCCCAAATTCTGGAAATCCCATTAACCAGATCTCTTACCTCGGATAAGCTTATCTGTCATTTTACGAAGGATGGCAAATATACAGTGCGAAGTGGCTACTAGTGTGCTATCACTGAAAAGTGTCGCTCTAGATCCAGCTACTTCGACTTCTACACATTCACTAGATAAGGTATGAAGAGTGATTTGGAATCTTAACCTCCCTTCCATGATCCTTCGACATTTATAGAGAATGTGTACGAATTCCCTCCCGGTTGGAGAAGCTTTCATTAGACGAGGTTTGTGTATCTCGGGTGCTTGTTCAAGATGCAGTTCTTCTCTGGAATTTGTTGATCATGTGTTCAAGAGTTGCCCATGGGCTCAGCAACTATGGCGTTTGTACGCCCTTAGGTTGGATGTCATGGCTGATGGTAAGCATGGGTTGAGTGGGTTATTGGGATGGTGAATTTATTGCAGAGTAGATCACGAGACCTGTATGTCACTTTGCTTTGGACTCTTTGGTGGGCACATAACCAATTGGTCTTTAACAAAGAGCAGGGTTCATGACAGCCAAAGAGCGACCTAAAAATCAGATGGTGAAGTAGAGTCTCAAGGGAGGACTAGCAGCTGGTCCATTCAATAGGGAGGGTTTCTAAAACTGAATACTGATGCTTCTTGTAAGGACGAATTAGGATCGAGCAACGACATAGTGATGAGGAATTCAAGGGGAAAGGTCATGGGGTCTGCTTGCTCCTTTGTTTCGACTATGTTTGGGTAAATTTAGTAGCAGATATCAGACAGCTTATGAAATCATTTTCCTTCATCTCCATTTCTTGGATTCCTTGTATTTGTAATAAGGTAGCACATGCTTTTAGCTATGTTAATCCTAGTTTTTGGGTTGACGAAGTGCCTTCCGAAATTAAGGCCTTAGTTGCAGGTGATGTACCTTTGCTGTCTTGACAGAATAGAAGTTTCGACTTTTCTTCTAAAAAAAAAAAAAAAAAAAGTGTTTTCGAGTATATATATATATATATCTTATGAATAAAATTGTATATTATATATAAAATATTTTATGTTAATAAAAAACTTTCTAGATAAATTATTATAAATTTATTAAAATATAACTTTAAAATATTATTATTATATACTTTAAAGAGTAAATTAGTGAATAATTTCGACTTTATTGATAGATAAGATTTGGAATCAAGATTATCACTTTTTGCACTTCTTGAAAAATAAAAGATAATTAAAAGAATTTAAATGCATGAATAATTCTGTAATTCAAAAACTTAGTATATTATCTGAGATTACTGGATATAAACTTTAAACCTTGGATAATCAGATTTGAATTTTTAACAAAATTTAAAAATACAGTGATTGAATACATAATTTGGCATCTTCAAAAATTATTATCTAAATCAAAAATTATTATCTAACTCTGTTATTATATATTAGACATATTAGATTACATGTGATTAGCTACTTAAATTGTTTATAACTAGAAAATATAAAATATAGCTCAAACATTCATTGCCTTCAACATGAATATTTTCCCCACAATGATGTAAACATTTGATATTGATATCCTGCCATTCCTTTTGAAGCACAGAAAAATGAGAAAATCATTTCTTGTTATTTCTACATGACTCATTCTGACACCACCTTTACCAATAAAGCATCATGAAAACACAAATAAAGCCATTAGATAGCGAGTGAAATGAAGATGCACAAAAGTAATGGAAAAGGCAATGATTAATAGAAAGTTTTTACTAATTAATAATTCTAACAATCATTTGGTATATACCCATAAAATGAACAATTAATTGACCACCATCTCACACAGCCTTATTAATCTTTACTTTATCCTTCTGTCATATAGTACTAGTAATAGAAAAAGAAAACCCCAATCCCATGTGCAACAAAAAATTTGTAACCAGTATTTCAACAAAAGCCAACTAGAAAAACCATGGAATGATTGACTCAACATTTACATGACACTGCATGCGGACGGATTTTCTTCACTGAGACAATCACACCTCCCGACATAGCATCCCCTCCGGCAGCCACCGTAATAGCCGCCACCGGCCCAGCTATTGTAAACTGGCCTTCCATGCCCCTCGTAACATGGGGCCAGCGTTCCATAATCCACATAACATGGAGGTGGCCTTCCGTATCCATGAAAACATGGGCCTCCGCCATGTCCTTGATAACATTCCGCGCAGCAAATCCTCACCGGGATTGGTTCAGGTGCATTAGATGTCGATTTTGGTGGTTTAACATCAACAACGGGAGGCTTATGAGGTTTAGGATCTGGTGGAGACTTATCAGGCTTTTGTTTCTCTGTGATTTCAATACCCTTTACTGATTCACCACCCTTACAGCATATCTTTTTCTTGATCTTTTCTGGGCTGCAACACACCACAGTGATCTTTACTGTGTTTGCCTTCTCATCATATGCCTGATTTTGAATTTCTCTTGTACGCAAACAAAAACCACAAAATAACTCAAGTCACTTTCCTTAATTTTGTAATTATATATATCAAGAAAAATAGAGAGATAAATACAGACACTCACGAGGAATGCTACAGAGTACTTTCTTAATTTTCTTGCGGCATTTGTCGCAGTTAAGATCAACCTTAATCACCATCACGGTAACTTTCTGCAACAGTACGGAACATTTCAATTCATACATAAAGCCATAAAAGGAATTTGATTAATTGAAACGTGTTCCGATAATAAGAGAATGTAGAAACAGAGGATAAACTATTCATCAAGAAGAAGACAAAAAACTGCCACCACAAAAAAAAAAGTATTAATAAGATCCACACTTACACATACCTTCTCTGCCATTGATGATATGATGAAGGATAGCTGATTATTTTGGTGACTGAAATGAAACAAAACCAGAGAGACAACGAAGAGTCTTATTGATGAAGGTCGTTTGCTTCTTAAGTATTTGTGAGTGAAAGATGTGGAAAGATTAAAAAAATGGAAAAGAAAAAGAAAAAAGGATGGTTTCGTACAGTTAATAAAAGTCAACAAAATGTGAACATGTGGCTTTAATTTCTTGCATTCATCAAAATTGTCGTCATTTCAAGTGTGGGGTTAGGACGTTTTGGATTGCTGACCTTTCAATCTTTCATGTGCATGTGCTGGCCTAGATTGTCACATGTCACCTTCCCATGCTATATTGATGTTAACATTTGGAAAAGAGGAAGATAAGGGGGCAGGAAAATAAAAAAAAAAATAATGAAAGAATAAATTTTTCTCTAATTCGAGAAACAGAGAAAAATACGAGAGAAAAAAATAAATATTATTTTATTTTTATTATTTTTTTTTAAAATATAGAGAAAATATGAAAGATTTGAGATTATTTTTATAAATTGATAATTTTTCTAGTAAAAAATTTAAGAAATATTATGTATTATTTTTTGAATTAGTATTTAATATAAATGTATAATAATATTTATTAGGATCATATGTATTAGTGTTTAGTTAATGTGAAAAATTGGATAATTATAACTTTAAAATAGTGATTTTGTTATGTTTAATATTTATATATTTTTTCCTTATTTAATTTTTTTATTTGCTCTAATTTATTTTAGTAAGTATATATTATTTATTTTCTTAAATGAAAGGTAAAATAGAAAATTTATGAGATAATAATTTTCTTTCCTTTCTTGTTATCCAAACATTAAGAGAAAAAATACAATTTATTTTCTTTCCTTTTTTCAATTCAAACATGAATAGAGAAAATATAATGAATCAAAATAAAATTTATTTTTCTTGTTATTTTCTTTTCTTCTTAGGGTAATTTAATATAATCAAAGGAAAAACTTGTGATTTAAGGTACATAGTTTGGTCACGTTCAATAATGTGCACCACTAGTCGGCAGCTCTCGACCTGTCCCAACGCCTGGTGCTGACCAAGATTCAAACATGTAGCTGTGAATGACCCTCAAGTCATGGTCCTCTCATCAGAGCCATACGGAAGGCCCAAAGGCCCATTACATACGAGACGTAGCCTAATTATAAGATATAGCTCAAAGAATACCTGAAGCATTGTCTTCGGCTTTTAGGAATTTTTTTTTTTTTCCAGTTCGCTTTACCACTTTTACCATATCAATTTGTTGAGTTGCAATTTAATTTTTCCGATTTTTCCTAGTACTTATAGATACCTTTGTTTTGGTTTCAATTTGATTATTGATATTTCGGATTTTTTTTTTTTTCAGCGCTATTTGAAATGGTTCAACATCAGGACAGAATATATGTGGCCATTGTTTTTAACATCGGGCTGGTTGCAGAATCAATTGATTCATTATTTTAGTCGATTTGATTAACTCAATGGCATATTATTTTTTAAAAACCAGGAAAAGTATATAAAAATACTTGAAAAGTATTTTAAAATAAAAAATATAATATAATATGAAAATATTTTTTAATATTTAAATTTGAGTAAAAAAGTGTAATTTTGTATTGAATTTTTTTTATAAAATGATGTAGTTTTAGGTTAGATTAGTTTGTTCCGATTTACTGATTTTCTAGTCTCAGCTGAATTGTTAATTGATTGGTTTTTAATTTCTAATCAAATTGAACCACCATCTGAATTGTTAATCTTATCGATCTAATTGGCCAATTCATTTTCATTTTAAAAATGTTGTGTTGATCCTATATAGAGGCTTAGAGAAGAATGAATAGAACTATGATAAATATTGTGGAATTTAAACTTTGATATTGAATCGCACATAAAGAAGGAAATAGAGATAATGAGAGTGATACTATAATTTATAGAGGTTCATGAACAATCTCCTCTTTATCCTTTCCTTTAGTACCCATTAGAGTCTTTCACTACCTTTTTACAAGTTAACATACAATATATCCTTTTATGAGTTAAAGATTAATATTTTTACACTCTCTTTTTATTAGGTTTAAGAGAGAAATCTAATCAATATTTTTTAGGGTTCAACACCAATCTAAACAAGATATACCTTAAGTTTTTTCAAACATATTGAAAGTACAAGTTAAACCTTTCACAAATAGATGTTTACAAAAAGTAAAACTCAAACTAATCAATAATGATCCTCACACAAGATATGCAAATAATGCTAAAATAAAATCACTCATAATTACAAATCTCAATCCATTACACGTGTTAAACATAATAAATGAATTTAAAAAAAAAGAAAAGAAAAGAAAAGAAAAGAAAGACATGAATCCTTGAATGCTTAATGAAACTTATTCTAGCACTTTTAATATATATTAGGTAATATTTCAAAGATCATCTTATGTATTCTTATATAGCTCAAGATTTATTTGAATATTTAGAAATATCTTAAACACAAAACTAGTCGTTATTAGTCATTTTCAGCAAAAACTAGCAGTTATTATCCCTAAGTCAATGGATAGGCTAAAGTCACAAACCGAACGATTCTTAACGGGCTAAAAAATGACTTGATGCTAAAGGGGGGACTGGGCTGAACAACTCTCACACGTCCTCTGGATGTATCAAATGAACGACTCTTAGAAGAGCAAATGGAGAATCACCTTTAGCCTTGCATATGCCATGGAGACAATATCTTCTATTAAAATTGTTATGTTTAGTCCTTAACTTCAGCATTTTAATCAAGACACCAATAATAAAGGTGTAGGACTCCACGTTGCTCTGATTGAAGAATAAAGAGATCAAGCAGCTATCCGAATATAAGCCTACAATAAAAAGGTAGTCCAGGCACTTTGAATTTACAAGACATAACAAGGCCCTTGTCTATAGTATTTGTAGTCTTCTAAATTGGGATTGAGAGGTACATGTTCAATATATTTATCATGAAGCTAATTTTGCAGTAGATTGATTGTCTAGTTTGAGTAGTACTCTGAGTCTAGGCACTCATATTTTAGAAAATCCTCCGGTAGAGTACTTCCTCTTAAATCGGGTCTTGTGTGACCCGAAAATAAGGTTTGATCGTTCTTTGTAATATTTTTTTTAATTAATCATTTTTTAAGAAAATCAATCATTGTTAATTATTATTATTATTTAATCATTTTAGATGGAATTCAAGCCATATTATAAAACCATTGTATTTTTTGAATAAATAAACAACTAAATGCAGATTACTTAAAAGATTAAAAATTCAAAATAAAGTTTAATTTTCCAAAAAAATATTTAATTTGATAAATTTGGCAAGATCGATTATATATTTATCATAAATGGGGTCTCTTTAAAACCTTAAAGAAAATGTATTGCTTGTTGGACATGCACTTAAACATCGACAAAATACATTAGCAGGATCTTGAACTTTTATCAATTGTGTTATTAAGCCCTTCGACTTTTATTTGTCCATATCAAACCCTTAATTATTTTTTTTTATTACTACCACACCTTTTTTAACAGTGATATCACACACCATTAAAAAGCATGTCTAAAGGAAAAGACTTACATAATTGATGACTTAATTATCAATTGATCTCTTAACTTTTTAAAAAGTCCAATCATGAATAAAATTAACTATTATTTCACACTCAATCTTTTGATTTTGATTTAATTAAACTTTTTTTACAAAAATAATTAAAACTATTGAGTTGACATGCTTTTTGAGAATTTTATTTTTATTCTAAATTCTTTCTTATCAAATTTATCTCTTATATTATCCTAAGAAAAATATAACAATACAACAAAAAAATTTGAATTATACTATGCACTTTAAAATTTTTTTTGACTCTATTCAAAAATAAAATTAACTAGTATTCCATGACTAATCTTTTGATTTTGATTCAATTAAATCTATTTTTTACAAAAAAGATTTTAAAACTATTGAGCTTATCTATATTTTAAGAATCTTATTTTATCATAATTTGTTCCTTGCCAAATCCATCTCTTATATTATTCTAAAAGATATAATATAATAAAAAATTTAAATTTTAATCCATACTTTTTAAAAAAATTCTTGACTCTAATCATAAACAAAATGAACTTGTCTTTATGCTCAATTTTTTATGGATTAATTAAAAATATTAAGCTAATCCACTTTCAGAAAATTTTATTTTATAGTAATTTTTTATTTTTTATATTATTTTAAAAAATATATAATAATGTAACAAAAAAATTTGAATTTTGCTCCATACTTTTTTTAAAAAAATATTAGTATCAATCAATAAAATTAAATATTATTTATGTCTAATATTTTGATTTTGATTTAGCTAAACATATTTTTTTATAAAAATTATTAAAACTATTAAGTTAATCAAATTTATGAAAATTTTATTTTGTGATGATTTCTTCCTTGCGAATTTATTTCTTACATTACTTTAAAGAAATATAATACTATATCCAAAAATTTTGAATTCTAATCCATCCTTTAAAAAAAAATGGCTCCAAACATAAACACATTAAGTACTATTTCTTGCCTTTTTTTTTATTTTGTTTAAAGTAAATCTTTTTTACAAAAATAATTACAACTATTGAATTTATCTATTTTTTGAGAATTTTATTTTTTTTATGAATATGTCTTCATTTTTGAATTCATCTCTTATGGTATTTTAAAAATTAATATAATAAAAAATAATGAATTCTACTATGTACTATAAAAAAATCTTGATTAATTATAATTAAATAAAAATAATATTATATATATGTATATTAAATTTATATATAATTTATATCTATTATATATAGTTATTTCATTTATATATGTATATATAATTTATATAATTATAATATATAATTATATATAATAAATATATAATTATAAATTGTAAATAACAATGACAAATTATGAATATAAATATAAATAATAAATATAATTATGGTAATAAAAATATACTAATTATAAAAATATCATTATAAAAGTTGAAAAATTCAATAGCAGATTTGATAAAAGTTTGAGAATCTCCTAATGCAATTAGCGTCAAAGTCACTTGTTAAAGTTTAGCTCTTCTCTGGTTTTAATAGGATTGTAATATTAGTCTTGACGGTGTTGTTAAAAAAGGTATAATCACTATATAAAAGACAAAAATTTGAGAGCTTGATATGAATAAATAAAAGTCGAGGGTTAATAGCACAATTGATCAATGTTTAAAGGCGTACTAATGTATTTAGCCCTTAAATATTTTCACCTTTCCATCATGGAATATGGATCTTAATTTGACAATGTAACCACAACTTGCTGTTTCTGGAGATTCTTCTGGTATGTGTCAACCACAACTTGTTTACGTGAAGACGCGAAATTCAATACGGCCTTTTCATTCATTTGTCCAACTTTTCTAAACGCTATTTTCATTCATTCGTTTGGAGACTACCAGACGATGGTGCTTATCAGAGTATCCACTTGTCCGTCATCCAATGGTTCGATCATGGATGGGGAATCAATAATCCACCATAATTTGGTTTTCATGTCTGTGCCCAACGACTTGGGTCTTGGAATTATTTTATATATATATATATAAAGAGACTAGTTTATGACAAATTATTAAATGAATTTAAAA
This sequence comes from Omphalea diandra, assembly GCA_949677035.1. Classification (NCBI taxonomy): domain Eukaryota; kingdom Viridiplantae; phylum Streptophyta; class Magnoliopsida; order Malpighiales; family Euphorbiaceae; genus Omphalea; species Omphalea diandra. The sequence goes on along the minus strand of CATIWR010229388.1, from coordinate 2,839 downwards.
ACAATTAAAAATAGTGCATTATATTGCATAAAAATATAAGCCATTCCTTTTGTTAATGATAATCAATTAGGATAATATTTCAAAATAATAAATAGAAAAAGCTATGATTTTTTTTTGTAATGTGTTTGTTAAATTTTTTTTATAAAATTATAAGGAAAATGAAGAAAATAAAATAAAAACAGTTAAATTCTAAAAAAAACAAATCATTAGGTCAAAGTATATCTATAGTCTTTATTATATTTTTAGCGTAATAAAGATCAATTGGAATCTCTTTTTTAGGAAGTATAGAAAATGCTTTCTCTGATTGAGCTGCTATGTGAGTGTTTTTCTTCTTTCATGGACTGTCATTGATTTCATAGTCGGCGATAGCCTCTTGCCTTTCTTTCAATTTATAATGATCAAATCTACTATCTTTTTATTTTTGTTTTATGGTTTCTTTAGTATTACTAGTTTTTAGTTTTTATTATATGTGCATTGCATATAATTAAAATAATTATTAAATATATAAATTTATTAATTATTTTAATTTTATATTTATATAAATAAAGAGAATAAATTATATAAAATTATAAATAATTTAAAATCTTGTAGAATATATATAAAATAAACTTTTAATATGATTTATTAGTAACAAGTAAATGAAAAATAAATTTAAGATAAAATGATAAAAAATAAATTTAAAAATTAAATAAGAGTTATGCAAATTTAATAGAAAATTAACTAAATAAATATTAAAAAATAAAAAGGATATTTCCATCACTCATTATCATCGATATACATATTCATTACATCAATTAGGATGTTAAAATAATATTATGATAATATTTATATTTATAAATATATTTAAAAATTTAGTATATAATAAAATTTTACCTTTATGAGAGAATCACTTCTTTTAAACTATATTTCTAGTATAAATTTTAGTACTTTTATTATTTTATGAGATTGCACAAGAACTTTATGATAAACATTGAAATCTCTCCAAATAATGTTACATATATCAATATGAAAAGATAATTTATGGTAAATAAATTTTCACATTTGGTATTATCTGACATTAAGTTTTATTAATGGTCATAGCAATGCAGAGTCATACAGTAAATTATTTTTTAATTAAAAATATATTATTCATTTTTAGTTAGAGAGGAATTTTTAGTAAGAATACTTATTTTTCTATATATTGCCCCATAATTGATTTAGCATGTACAATATTTTCATAAAAAATCTTACAAACCATCCTTATACTATTATACAAGCTTCATGAACTCAAATTTAAATTATATTTATCTTAAATTTTAAAATATTTTAAAAATGAAGTAAGGTTAGCTTAAAAATATAAACATTTTTATCTGTTATTCCAATTATTTCAAATAATCACTAATTTCAAAATTAAAGTAATTTCCATTATTTCAATTTTGTCAAATAATCATATATTTTAAAGATTGGAATAATAATTAATTATATAAAGAAATATTATCTATTAAACTAAAATTTATCACTTAAAATTATTAATGTAAATTTAAAAAAGTTCTATATCCTTTTATGTACATAAAATTTTTTTATAATTAGTCACTTTTATAAATAATAAAATATAGATTTCAAATATAATAAATTTCAAAATTGAAATAATAATTAGTTAGATAGAGAAATATTATCTATCCAATTAAAATTTATAACTTAGGTTATTCTTATCGATTCAAAAAAGTTTTATATCTTTTTATGTCTAAATTTTTTTTTTTCTAATTAGTCACTTTTATACAGTATAGATAATATAAAATTTAAATATCACAAATTTTAAAAAATAAAATAATAATTGGTTATATGAAGAAGTATTATCTATTTAAGTAAAATTTATATTAAGGATTGTCAATTTAAAAAAGTTTAACGCCCTTTTATATTTAAAAAAGCTTTTTTAATTAGTCACTTTTATATATAGAATAAGATCTTCCCTTCTTGTTTTTGATCTTTTGGCCTCATATCTGGGCTTGATGCTGTTTATAATGGTGTTTATGGTTGGAGCTCTCAAAATCTCTGATTGAATCTATATAAGGATCCATATAATTTTGTGTTAATCTTGCTGTCAAAGGTAGCCACCACTCTACCTAACTTTTTTCGAATATTTGTCTTTGTCTTGATTTACTCAAGAGTAAAGATTTTAAGACAGATCTATGTTTTCACTGGATTTTTCTACATTGCCAACTTCTAACGTTTGGCGCTCGCATGGTTTTTTTACCTATAGAAAATAGTGGATGTCTTCAAAGCTTTTGCTCATCAATCTTCAAGCACTGTTATGAGGATTGAACAAAGATTATCAACTTTGTGGTTTAATGTATGAATTTTCTTTTTTTAATCTTTAGGTTGATGTAATCATGTACTTTGTTTAACAATGGAAATATTTACCTTTTGGCTAAAAAAAATAATTGGGCATTAATTATAATATTGTAGGTAAAGATAAATAGTATCAAGCCCCACTTAAAATTTTATTAGCCCATGGTAAGGAAAGGTGTTTTTCTTGGGGAAAGAAAAAGAAAACCTTATCAACATCCCCTTCTGTGGACTTTTAGTATGGGCTCATAAGCATCACGTTAAAGCTCTTTTATATATATATATATATATATATATATATATATATATACACACACACACTCATAAAACATTAAAGTATAATAACCACTACAAGAAAATTGGTATATTGTGAGAATTCCCTTTCTGTGGACTTTTAGTATGGGCTCATCAGTATCACGTTAAAGCTCTTAAATATATCTATATATATATATATATATATATATATATATATATATATATATATATATATATATATATATATATATATAATAAT
>CATIWR010229386.1:27500-35964 GCA_949677035.1 Omphalea diandra | reverse complement strand
CCCCATTTCCGGGGGTTATGTATTGTATCCATGCCACAGAGATTCCTAACCATTTTGTCTTCTTCCCCAAACCCACAACATAAAAATTATAAAAAATTAATTGTTCACATTTTTTGTGAATAAAAATAAAATATAATTTTTAAATAATAACAATAAATTTCTATTTTAATATTAAATATTTGATAAATGAAAAAATAAAAAAAAATTATATTTATATGTATAAGGGTATTTTTGTCAATTTTAAGTTACCCTTCTATTCCATTCTCGTGCAAACAAATAAAATTAATTTCAAACCATTCATTTTCATTCCTACCATCCCAAACATAAATAAAATTTAACACTTTCTTTCCAAACTAAATCAATCCATTACATTTCATTAATAACCCTTTCATTCCATTATATACATCTCATCCAAACATACTGTCAGTGAATTATAGATTTTTCGAAAGACTACCCAACATGCCTTCTAATACAATGGGAAGCTATTCCTACCAAAATATAATGTGCAAGTGAAGATGAAAAAACTTTGACAAAATAAAAGACCTCCAAATTCACAAGAAGCCACTGCAATTATGCAGTAACTATATTCCATAAAAAATACCCAAAACTAATACCAATACCAATATGTAATCAGTATCATATTTTACATTGTTATGGCAACCAGCTTAACCTTGGTTTAGTAATACTAATACTAATATCAATACCGAGACCTTGGGCATTCAACAAAATGGCTGCATCCATTGTACAACTAGTCAAGTGGCTAGGTATCCACATCGTCGGAAACAAAACAACAGCTGAAGATCATTATCCAATCATCTAAACATATCTTATATCTAAAAGATGTTCATATGATGATTTAATGTTTCATGATTCAAACTACCAATTAACCAATCCAAAAACAACCTGGCATTATTACAATGGCCAACCTGAAATAGACTACCTTGCACGGTGGCTGTAAAGATAAAACCTTTCATCCATTGTTAAACAAAGATGACGTAATTAGAAACTTTCTCCATTGTTAAACAAAGATGACAGAATAACACGTATACAGGGAATAAATCAGAATCAAATGAAAACACTAATAAATTCAAGTGGTTGCCAGTTATAAACCACCTAAATGAAGACATCAGTCAGATTAGGCATTGGCTTACGAATTTATATTTGGAGGCAGCTTGACAAGATGCAGATTATAGCATGGGACTAACGGTGTCAAACAAGAACATATCAGAAATGACATTTTTAACACAATGGAGGAGTTACAAGCAGCTACTAATCCAGTATCAGCAAACGCATAAGCTAGAGAGACAGCATCAACAGACAAAACGAGAACATAAAACCATTATCAGAACAAGCAAAATCTGATATTAGGAGTTGCAAAAATCCATGTCCGCATAAAGTAAATCCCTTGAACTCCTTGAATCTTAAACATACCATTAATAACAACAGTAACAAAACATAACATAATAAAAATAAAAGCCAGCAGTACCATCCTATCATTAAAAATATTTCTTTAGAAAAGATAAAACACTTCACCACTCAAAATCAATCAACAGTCTGCATGATGTCCTCCGCGCTGAACTTAGTCCCCTTATCCTTATCAGCAGCAGCACGCCCCTTCGCCTTGCGGTCCAGCAGCGACTTCCTGTCCTTATCCAGACGGAGCTTCGTAATCACCACCTTGGAGGGATTAATACCGACATTCACGGTAGATCCATTTACCTTCTCCCGAGTTATGCGCTCGATGTGGATAACCCACTTACGGCGGTACACCTGAACGACCTTGCCTTCGCGTCCCTTGTATGTCCCACGGACGACCTGAACCTCGTCGTCCTTGCGGACAGGCATGGATCGAACGTTGTACTTCTGGCGGAGGTCGGTAGAGAGCGGCGCGCTCATCAGGATGCGGCGCACGGATGATGGCGCTGTGAAGTGCGCCTTCCGGTTCTTTCTCCTGGAGGAGGAAACCCTAGGGTTGTACTTCATGATTGGTGTCTGGTGATGGATAGCTAGGGTTTTGGATTGCCACGGCGAAAATGAGCAAGAGAAAATGGGCACTAAAGAGTTGCGGCAATATATATGTGGAGGGTGGTGGAATGGAATAAGATCCTGGGGTTTTTCCCTGGTTTGATGGGCCTCATGGGCTGGATTCTTCTGGGCTGCCCTAGTGGGTTAGAGTTTACTTTTCTCGACTACCGGCTAATGGGTTTTAAATAGCAAAATATTCTGTAGACCCGGACCACGACTTGGTGGTTCAGGTGTCCAAAACGCAATCTCTTGTTGCGTTTTTATTGTTTGTTCTATAGTGTTGATTTTTCATGACACGTGTGATGTACGAAAAAGAAAGTGGTCTCTTTTTTTTTCAGTTTTTTCTTTTTTTACAAATTAGATTTTTGTGTGTTATATATATTTTATATTAATATAATATATAATTATTTTATTTTATTAAAATTATATAATTTATATTATTATATATAAAAATTATATATTTTTTATATTATTATATAATTATAACAATATTTTTAATAAATATTTTATAATATTTTTAATAAATATTTTTATCATAAATATTATTATTACTCTAAGTCTATTATTTTTTTATTGAGATACATTATTCAAACATCTGTTGTGCTATAGATACATTTAATTAGATACATTTATATTGTACTACATGTATATTAATAAAGGAAAGCAGGTACATTAATTTGATATCACGATACATAACATTTGATATAAATGTACATTAATATTATAAAAAAATGTACAATAACTTTGTACTGTAAGTACATTGGTATTATATTATAGATTCATTATTTTTTATTTTAGGTATATTGCTATTAGTATAGGTTCATTGTTTTTTTTTTGTTGAAGGTACACTATTGTTGATTTATAAGTATATTTTATTTTGATTTTGGTGTTTATCTTAAGTTCTTAAATTATCAAGCTCATTTATTTTTTAAAATATAATTTATTTAATTTTATATAAAATAAAAATTTAAAAATTAAAATTAAAATTAAAATTAAAATTAATAGAAAATATGAGTTGAACTAGCTAAATATTGTATCAATTTATTTTAATTACAATAATAAAAAAGATTAAAAAATAAAGAAAAATTAAAAGATTTAAACCGTAAAAATTGTAAAATATGCATTTTAGGTGTACTTGTGATAGAGTTTAACGGTTTAAAAACATTTAAGTGAAACGATGAGTTTTATTTTTGGTGTAAAATGTACACTAGACACGAGTCCAAGGTTTTAAATTAAGATGATTGATAGGATAGTGTTTTTAGAATTATTCTAATATGGGCCTTAACTTTTAGTTCAGCTAATGGGTCATAGCTAACAATATTTTTAAAACCAAACTTATAATGAATTGGTTAACTGACTGATTTACGGGTTGATTAGTTTGATCGATTTGATTGGTCTAGCTCAATTGATTCAATAACAGATAAATTTTTAAAAATATTATTAAAATAATTTTAAAAAATAAAAAAAAATATTTTAAATATATAAATATATTTATAATACTTAAAAATATGAAAATTACATTGCAAATCAAACTGAATCTAAACTATCCAATCACTATTCTAGTTCCCAATTTTCAAAACATTGGGCTCTAATGTTACAAAAGATCAACTACAATTATGTGAGAGGTTAAGTATTACATGAAAGTTGTTTTAAAGTGAGAAGGAAAGTTAAAGAGAGTAATAAAAAATATGAAATAAAATGTAAATAAAATTAATTAATTTTACTTAGTTTGAGAGTTTTTTTTTTAAAGAGGTTAACGAATGTAAACCATTTAAATTTTTTTTATTTTATTCTTTATCCCTCAATTTGAAAGTTAAAAAAATAGATATTAAAAGTAAATGGATGTAAATAGACACTTTTAATCTCATGTATTCTCATTTACATTGTAAAAAAACTTATTCATTCTTTACCTCACTCTAATTCTAAGTATTAAAGTTTTCAGTCAACCTAAAACTATGGGGGCTAAGTCCAACATTTTTGTGACTGAAGATAAATTAAACTTGGGTCGGCTAACAAACTAAACTAATGAAAAACAAAAGCTATTAAATCTGCTTTGTTCGTTGTGATGGTAGAAGAGAGTAGTTTATTATAGAAAGTGGACAAAAAGATTGTTTATTTTGGAGAGTAGTTTACTTGGCTACTCGAACCAAATTTTGATATATCCATCCTCACTATAGAGCGGCAACCAAATCAAATTAGATAGGTCAAGTCGAGTTAATTTTAAATTTATTTATTTTTTAGTTAAATTAATTTTTTGAATAAATTTGAATAAAGTTATTTTAGATTGTAAAATGAGATGATTGGATTTATGATCAATGCATATAAAATTTTTGAATTAATTCATGGATATTGGATTGAGTAGGATAATTATAATTATAATTTTAAATAAAAATATTTTTTTTATTTTAAAATCATTAATATATGCAATTTATTAGTAAAGTTGTTTTGAAAAAATATAAATCAAAATTGTAGTTGATTGAAGTTATATACACTATCAATTAATATTTTGTATTATTTATCAAATATGGATTTATTAACTATTAATTGAGAAATACATATCGATTATATCTATTAACTATATCAAATATCTTTTAATATTTTATAGTTACATTCAAACATGAGTTAGTCAATATGAATTAGTTTAACTCATTGAGCATAAGTCAATGTTTTTAAAACTGGACTAGTTAGTTGATCAGTTTTCAATTTAGTTGGTTTGATTGATCTGATCAATCCATTTCAATTAATTTAATAAATAAATAAAATTTTAAAAATATTATTAAAATAACTTTAAAAAATATATAAATATATTCTTAAAAATATAAAAATAATATATAAAATCGATTTGAGTTGAATTGAATCGATTATTAATTTAATTTCTAATTTTATCGATTCGAGCAATAAATCCGTTCTAATTTTCAAAATGTTGACCGACGCGGACTAGGAAAATCAATCAGCGTAAGCTACTCCAGCTCATTCATAAAAGCCCATTTGGGCCACAAGAGATGCATTCCTTAAAAAGGCAAGTTCCAAATTTTTTGAATTGAATCAAATAATCAAATTAAACTGAATCAACACTAAAAATTCTCAATGTGAATAATAAAATATTCAAACTGAATTATACTTTTTTTTTAAACATAAGGATACTAAAGATTTTATATTATCTATACCAATAACTAGACCAAATTGTATTATAATTGTCCCTTATTGAAAAAACCTATTAGTTTTACAAATGAACTCACTCAATTAATATATATTATTGATAATTAGATAATTTATTAATTATAAATTAGCAGTAAATTTTTTAAAAATTAATTTAACATTTAATGTGTAAAATTATTTATTATAATTTATTAAATGATCACTTATTTATTTTAGTTCTTGAATGATTAAAAGTGAAAAATGTAAAATTATTAATTTTCTTTTAGTTCATAAAGATTAAAAATATAAATTTTAATTTTTAATAAAATTAAAATAATTGAATACCTGAATCAGTATCGAACTAAAATGAATCGTTTTAAAATAACCAAACTAAATTATCTCAAATTTATAAGAAACTGAATTGAATTAAACTGAAAATTCGAGATACTAATTCTCCATTTTAAATCCCAAAAATTTCAATATGATCTCAAAAATTTATAAATTAGATCGAACCGTGCCCACCCTATTTATAATTAGAATAAGATTGATAAATCTAAGCATTCTTATACAAAAGAGCTTATACATTTCCTTTAAGTTTAATATTTCAACTTCATAATAAGTTTATTCTCCATATGTTTAATACTTCAAACTTTTAACTAATAAATATCAGATTTGACATCTCCTCTCCCATCTTTTATTTATTTTATCCTAATTATCAAGGATGAAAACTATCAAGCTTATCAATTTCCATAACCAAAATCCATTGCAATAAATATATAATAAATCTCAAATAAAAAAAATAAGTAGAACCAACTTAATTCAAAACCCGTGATCTTAGGATGATAATGTTAAACATCACATGATCACAATTTATATCCTGAATCTATGTCCAAAATATTTTGTGATCTTTGTATTAATACGCGTTTTTTTTTTTAGTGACATTGAAAATAACGAAATTATTGAAATTTAACAAAATCTACGATTTTTTAAAGTTTTGTAGTTGTGATTTTTTTGGTTATAAAAGTTTCTTTTTCAATTTTGAGTTTCAACTGTGATTTTTTTATTATTATAATTTTATTTTCAGTTGCAATTCTTTTATAATTTTACCTAACTGTTGTTCTCATAATTTTCTTTTAAATTATGATTTTTATTAAAGATCTTTTGTTTACGAAATCATGAGACTGTGATCTTTTGTTTTAATTACGAAATCATGGAATTTTTGTTCAACATATTTTTTTGTTTGCTTTTTTTTAAAAGGCTGGTACATTTGATTTGAATTGTAAGTACATTATTGAGCTATAGGTCCATTGAAATTTCATTTCAATTACGATGTATATATATGTAAATATTAATATGCATGTTTTTCAATACTAATATACTTGTGTTTTAATATTAATGTACATGCATGTTTTGTACATATACTTGTTTTAATACTAATGTGCTTGAAAATCAACAAGAGGTACATTGCAAACAAACTACAAGTACATTTATAATAATAATGAGGTACATTAATATATATATATAAACAAAAGAGTTCAGATTCTTAATTTCAAGAACTAAGATCATCGGTAAATTACCGTTTTTCATATTATTATCCATTAATACTTCTATCACTAACATAATATTTCTCACTAAAAAAGAATAAAAACAATTAAAATCTTTCAATGTAAAAAATAAAACACAAATAAAAAAATCACTAATAATAGCAAAAATCATGAATAAAAAATTATATAAAAAAAATATAACAAATCTTATATGAACAAATATTCTAATGAAATCAAAGACGAATACCAACGACTAATCTTTTCATTATAGAAAAGATGTCGAACAAAAACTCAATGATTTTGTGTCTCTCTTCTAAAAAAACACAGTTGAAAATGAAATTTTGAAAATAAAAAAATCAAAGCTAAAATTTTTAGCGAAGAATTTGGAAAAAAGTGAGTAATTAATATCATTGATAATTTTTGTTTGTAGGCGTGAGTTATAAAGAAATTAGGTTTGTAAAAATCCATGTGTTTTTAGAAGAAAATACACACGTAATAAATTTAAGATTTTGAAGTGAAATAGTGAGTATTGATTCGGGGGTTCTGATGCATCTTAGACACAGATCATTATACGTGTTGTGACGTGATCATATAAAAAAACCTACCAGATTTTGCCCATGAAATGAAATGTAATACGCGGAAATGGGAAGTCCATATCAAATTTCTCTGACCATCAAGCCCATAGGAAATTCAGTAACAACACCAAGGCATTATTTTCATTTAAGCAAAACCCTATTTAAGGCCAGCATTTATGAGTCATCACATGCACCATTAATACTCCCTTACCCAAGAATTAATAGCCATCTGGCAGAGAATTTCACACCCATTTCAAAAAACCTAATGCCAGCAACTTTAACACCAGCAACAAGAAGAACAGTGTTCAGAAAGCCTTAAAAACTATCATCCCCTTCAAGAGGAAGAGATAGAAGGCTCAAAATGAGAGGCTGGAAAAATTTAGGGCTTGTAGACACCATATATGAGGAAGAATATGAACCCCCTTCTTCCTCTCCTTCTCTTTCTCCATCCATCTCCTCTCCTCATCACACTTCCCTCCATTCTAGAGTGGAATCATGGTATTATTTTTTAATTCATCTTTTTTATATTTCTTTCGTTTAGTTTATTAATTTGCTTTCTCATTTTTTAGTATTCCATGCACAACAACCCATCTAATGATATGCCCATCTCTTTTTTGGTTAATTATAAAAGGTCAATGACTACAGGAAGAAAAACAGACGTCTTGATATACGTCCAGGGAACTTGCTTCCATTTGCACAAGGTCAGTTCATTCTTCTGATCCTTGCACTACATCATCTTCATGTTTACATCTTCCCCATTACAAAATGATCTCTGAAATCAATTTTATGATAATATGTGTCATTAGCTGTTGTACCCAGTTGAAGAAACATACATTGTTTTAATCGTTGTACACAAATAGTTTGCTATTGTAGACGTACATTATTCACAGCAATTGAAACTGAGAAAAGTGTGCATAAGCATTGGTTGTCAGGTTCTTCAATAATAGACATGGAAAATGGACTGTACTCCATTATATATGCAATTATGCAGTGCCCATCACTTATTTTGGGAGCTGGGACCAAATATAACAATGACCGAGATTAGCTGTAAATGGATGAAATGGAAGATAGATATTGCATGTTACCCAATAAGGTTTCAGTTGGCATTTGAACTTCCAATGTTGTTTATGTTAAAATCCACATTAAGCCATGTTCATTGGTTTTTTTTTTTTTTTGAGTGTC
>CATIWR010229386.1:0-25000 GCA_949677035.1 Omphalea diandra | reverse complement strand
TTATTCCTATATTTGAAGTTTAATTTCCATATTTCTTATCCTTTTTTGTTGGAATAAGAATTCTTTTTAATTATGTTTCTGTTACTGCTTCATATTTGGCACAGAAACACACAGGCAAAATAACAGAAGAACAGAAGATTGAGATATGCAATTTCATAGATTGTGACAAGCTGTCACCTCAACTCCTAATCCATGCAGTGCAAAATCCTATACTCCCATTAAGATTCATAGTCCGAGCTATGTTGATCGAGCAGCTAAATACCCGTCGCGCAATCTTCACAACCTCTGCCGCCAATTACAACCATGCACCCAGCAAACATCTCGACAATGAGGCCATAACCCTAGGCACCATGCTTCAAAGGGATGCAGCAGTACGTGAAGCAGCTCAACTCAAGGCAGAAATGGACTCCACAAGCTCACGTATTGAAAGCTTGGAGAAAGAACTAGCGGGCATGAAGAAGCTTCTGCAGAAATCTGAGAAGGAAAGAAGTTTAATGGAGAAAAAGCTACTGCAACATGAACCTGAGGCGGGAGAAAGGAGTGTGATGGCTGAATCTTCGAGATCGGCTAGTTTCCATTATGGGGTGAGGAATACTAATAAAGTAGATAGAGGAGAAAGAGGATCGAGTTCTTTTAGTAGTTTTCGAATTGCTGATAGAGGTGAAAAAACAGGAGCATTATCTTCAATTTCTAAGCCATCACATGAGGGAACTCCTGGATTGAAGAAGAATATCGGTATGGGATTGGTTAATAAATTAAAAAGTACATTATGGGTTTCGAAATCTGCTTCGAAATACCATTCTAAGAGCAAGATTTCGAGCAAAGAAGATGGAATTGGAGTGAATGGGGAAAATGATGATATTGCTGTTACTAAATAGGGTGCTTATTAGGAGAATTGTTCTCATAGGATAGAAACCAATTGTTACAATAGGAGAGTTGTTCTTTACTATAGCTACAAATTTTTCCCCTTCTTTGATTAATCTATTTATTTTTTTGAACTAAAGAATAAATGTTTCAATCTCGAAATAATAGGAAGTATGGCGTTATGGTAGTCTTGGTAGATACGGTTGATTGTGTATCAAACTACTTTAATTTGTCCTGGCCTATTGGTAAGCTGGAGAAGTTAATTGACACCTTCTCAGAAGTGATTATTATTATTTTTTTTAATGAAACATTATAGGTTTCATCCTCTGGGAGGGTGAACAGTATTGTCATGTTCAAAGCATGTTTACATATTTTATTTTTCCTCTGCAAATATATGTATAGACATTGAAATGAAATAGTACGTAAAATGAATAAAAATGCTATATAAAATTGAATAGTTAATATGAGTATTATATATTTTAAAAATTCATATTAATACGATTTAATGAGTGGTTATTATTCGTAAAGACTGAATTTGATTTTTCAAAATAAAATAGTGCAAATGGAAATAAATAGGTACAAAAAACAAAAAAAAAGTAATCATTGTCACACCTCGCTACACATTACAAATATATATATATATATATATATATTATTTTTTTTGGGTACATGGAAGTCATAAAGGAAAGAATGTTATGTTTTAGTATGTAAATTAAATATTTTTAAAAATATATGTAATCCAATAAATCGAGTTTTCCCATTTAATTAATTTGGTGGCTTTAATTATTGCAAAATAATTTTGTTTGAACTATTATAGTAGGAATTCCAAAGTATTAAACAGGGATGAAAAGAGTTACAATATAATGCAATTTAGTCAAGTCCAACTCAATTAGATTTGAGTTTGATTATAAAATTTGAAATTCAAATTCAAATGAACTTTAGTTTTAAAGCTCAAGTTTGATTCAATGAAATATTTCAATTGCTAGATTTGATTAGTCACTAAAATTTTTTGAAATATTAAATTTAAACTATCGATTGAGCTCAAAATCTAGAATAAATTCATTTGACTTGAGTTAGTTATTTACATAAATCTATTAAGAAAAAAATATTAATAACATTAAAATTTAATTAAATTAACAGGTTTCTATTGAATCGAATATTTTAATATTCAAACTTAACTCGATAAATTACTATAGTAGCTCAAGCTCGCTCTCAAGCTCTTGACTCGATTAATATCAAGTCAATTTCAAATATTTTTTTAGTTGATTTCATATAACTCATTAACTATCTCAATGTATTTATACCCTTTTATAAATATCCCCAAATCTATAGGAAGTCAATATACAACTTGAACTTTCATAGTTCGAAGTTCCAAATTACTAAATAGAAAAAGAAATGTTGAGCATGGAGGCACATCTTTGCATGTGCAGAAAAATACTATCAGCCTAGGTGCCTTAAAAATTCGAGTTTGTCTTGAATTTTTTTTTTTTTTTTAATTAGGCAGCCTTGTATTCTGAATTTTAGAATTTTTGGACTTATGGTTAGTGCTGAAATAAATTTTAGTTAAGGTCCAAGATACTTAAAATGAAACCCAACTCATTTTTACGCTTGGAATTAAACTACCCTAGTTAGTTATATAATGAGCTTAGTTTGTATAAGTTTTAGTTGGGGGATGATCCAAATTTGCAAGCTTAAAAATTCGAGTTTGTCTTGAAGTAATTAGTTATCACAACCCAAGTAAGTTACTAAGTTCGGTCCACATAGACTTCAATATTCTAGTTTAAAGGCAAAAGGCTTGAATTAAAATGTTCTTACATGTTCCTCTTCTCTTCCATGGTGCTTGTTCAAGCATTATGCAATTTTAGCTAGCCATGGTTTGGTGGTGATTTTGTACAGTTTTGAGCAAGATTTTTCACAGGGAGTGATCATTAATCTAATTGAGGGTCTTAGAAGTATCTTGACATCAAAGTTATTAAATTCATATTTTTAATTTAGAATTGATGAAAGACCTACAAATTAAAATTATAAAATCATAAAATTTCACACACACACACACACACATATATATATGAGAAACATCATTAAATGATAATAAAAATTTAAAATGTAAAATATATGAATCATTAGTCTTTTATATAATAATCTATTAAAACTTAAAAATAATATAGTTATTCATTTATGCAAACAAAAAGTTATCCATATATAACTAATAAGTAATAACATATATACATCAGGCAAAAAAAGAAGAAATCAAACTATTCTATGTATGATATAGTTAGATAAATTTTTAAATATATAGATTTTATTAAAATTATTATTGTTCAAATCAATTAATTTTAAAGCAATTTAATTTCTGAAATTGAATATTTAAGAATATATAAGAAAAATGGTAAAAATCATTGCAGAAGCCAAAAATAATTAAAATGGAATAGGTTTACACCTCAGATGTAGTTTATTATTTTTCTCTTTATTCATTGCAAAATTATTATACATTCTAAATATAAAAATTTTTACACCATAAAATCAATCACTTATAATTTTCAACATACAATAATTATTAGATTATCTTATAAAAAATTAAGGGTTAAACTTTCAATATTTTTCCTTATGTTTTTAAATAAATAAAAATAAGATAAAATATAAACTCATAAAATCAGTCACAACATCATATTTTCACCAATTTCATTAAATGAAATTAAGATTTTATACTGCTACACCCGACCCTGCTTCAAACAGTTTTAGTTTTTCCAAATCATAATTTTGGGTCATTCTTCATTCTAACATAATTGTGGTATGATACCATTTTAAATTCAAGCCATTACATTTATTATTTTAACATTGATCATTTATTATTGCAACTAATCTAGTTGACTGGAGATCTCAAGATCTAGATTCAAAGGGACAACCTAATTATAAAGATAGTAAAATCATTTTGGTGGTTATCCTCCTGTCCATTTTATGATAAAACGAGTGATGTCCAATGAATTAAGGTTTAAAAAAAATGCTTTTAATGATTCTTATACAAATTGTTCATAAGAAATTACTTATGTGTGAGAGAAGTGGGATAGCTTCAAAGGAGAATTATGTACAACTCAATTCTTTAGAAACTCTTGCGAAACTAAGGAGATGTTCACAGCCAAAATAAGCATAATAGTGAAAATAAAATTATGTCAGAAAGATTTATGTGTAAATTATATAATTATTTACACAAATAGCAAAATATTTCAAAGACACTTGTCTACTATTTAGCTAATAAAGTAAATATAATCTCATAAGGGAATGTTTAAAGGATAATACCTACCTATCCTATGTAGGTTTTGATCGTTAAGTTCTATCACCATGTCAAAACTTTTTTCTTATCAACTTCATTTACATGAGGGACTATTGGAAATTACAATTAATCAATGAAATTAAAATTGAAAAGTTAGTAAATGAGATTAACATGTATAACAACTCTGTTTTAAATTTTTCTTTAAACTTCTTAACAATTGAAAATTTTTTTATTTAATTAATGTTGAATTAATTTAGTTTTAAGTTATATTTTTATTTATCACTTGATTTCCTATATAAATAGACGTTTTCATTGTCTAAAATATAGAGGTAGAATATTTTGTTTGATTATTGGTGATAGAAAACACATACATTCTAGTTTGATTAGAGCAATAGTTGAGGGGTTAAGCTATTGTTGTGTTTTTCGTTGTATCTTGGGAAACTTATGCTAAACATTCCCAAACACCAACGATAGCTGGCAAATCTGTTTTAAAGAAATTGTGTGATATACGAGTCTTGAAATATTGATTTATTATACTTTTTATTTTCATTTGCTTTCTGTCTACATTTTATGATTATTATTATTATTTAAACTAACAAAATTATCATATTAATTTATTATAATCTTAAAATCAATAAATTAAGAATAAATAGATATAATTATGTCTAATATAATGTAATTGTCATTTTAAACCTGCCATACTTCATAATTACATCTAACTAATATATATATATATATATATATATATATATATATATATATATATAAGTCAGTTTTTTCTCAAAATTTTAAATTATTCTACGCTTGTTATCCTAAATATGACGTAACCTATCAAAATAACATATCCTATTTATGTTTCTATTATTTTATAAGTACTCTTCTATTATAATGTAACTTGCCATGTTCAAAATGTCCTATTATGTTCTTAGTAACGTGAGTATTAATCTTATTAAATCCTATCATAATAATCTCCTATTATGTTGAAAACAATTTCTCTAAAATACAATATTTTCTCTTACTATAATTTGGATTCCAGAACATATATATTTTTTATTATTATTTTTATTTAAAATACAAGCAATGTTCTACTATTTCAATTTCTATAATTAAAATTAATCCAGCTCTATTGAAAATAAAAGACATGCTGATTCATAAGTTATTAAACAATATAACATTCAATCATCATTTTTTTTAATACTAAAATTGGTCAGATACATGTATTTTTTGAAATATGTATGAACTAATTTATCATAGCAACATATTATTATTATTATTATTATTATTATTATTATTTTATAAACTAGATTGAATTTAGTCAACAATAAGAATTTAGTCAACAATAAAATATTTGTTTTGATTTGGCTCAATTAAATAAATTCATAGAATTTGAAGAGTATATAAAAGTGTGATCATGTTAACAAATAAATCTACTAATACTATTAAGAAGTGTACGAAATATTTTTTTACTAATTTATTTATTATATATAATTATTATTTTATTAGGACTTCAAAAGATTAAAAGAATAAATGCATTTAATTATTAATGATGAAGATAAATGTAATAGATAATTTTATAAATAAATATTAATTATTGATTAGATTAATAATTATAATAATAAATAGTTAAATTGTATAATAATGGTAATACGACCCATAATTTTTATCATTATCCTCGCACTATATATCCATAATGTCACTATATATCTAGCATTTTCCCATGAGGTCCAGGCCAAACCAAAAGACAATATTTAAGTCATCCACAGCAAGTCTTTGCTGGGCGCGTGCTTTGTGCCAATCTCTGGACATCATATATCTGCATAGCAAAACATATGTAAATGAAGAAGGCGATTCTTCCATGAGCATACAAAGTTGACAAGTTGCATCAGCAGCGACTCTTCCACAGCTCCACTAGTGTCGGAAGGCTTTTATGGCCGGCTCGCCATATAGCGTGTCGTGATTTTGGAGTGTCTTTTTGGTGCCATATTATTGTATTCCGAAAACTCTTCAAATCAGGAGAAGCAACACTAGAACTTTCTTCCTCTAGGCTTTGATGATAATTCAACAGTACATGATAACAACTGCGCACCACATGCTCTCCTGACTGTTTGTGATGCCATGCAAGGGTATTAGTTGGATTTTTTATACTCAAGGGTATCGATAATATGGCTTTGGCTTTCAGAAGTAAAGAGATTTGCTGTATTATCTCCTGATCTCACATTCCATCCTCTTTTACAAGATCAATCAAAAAAACTTCTATTATACAATAAAGAATCGAACCAAATCTTCCTAGTAAATAGACGATTACAGTTTTTTATATATCTTCGAATTGAAAATTAAATCAAAATCATTAAAATTGACTTGAATAAAATAAATGGATGATATATCTTTGAATTGAAAACTAAACCGAAATCATTAAAATCGAACATATATATATATATATTCTCATTTTAATTGAAAAATTGAATAAAATATTTTAATTAATTATTATTAATAATTGATATACAAGAAAATATTTATACTAACTAAACTAATTAATGTATTAGAAATTTCAATTAATATATAAATATAATAATATATATTATCTTATTTTTATTCATTTTAAAAAGTGAGATTTAAATTTTTTTTAGTGATATGAAAAATTGATAATTAAAAGTTAAAAGTATTGAATACTTGAATCGTACCTAATCGAACTAAACCTTATTAAAAAAAATTGAAGAATCAAAATGAATCATTCTAGTTTTAAAACTAATTGAATCGAACTATCCCAAAAAATTGAATTATTACTAATTTCTCAAAAAAAGTTTTCCAAATATTCAAGACGGTTTCAAAAAATTTCAAATTTCTAAATCATTTTGCTCCATGCTCACCCATAATAGCTGAGCATATGGTGACACAAATTCAAAGCCATTTAGCGTTGGAATCCAACAAGATCGAATATATATGGAGGTCTCATTGCAAGGTAACTTTCTATTCGATGTTTTTAAAACTTTATCGGTCAACTGACTAGTTCGTGGATCGATCGATTAAACTAGTTTGATCAATTCAGTTTAACCAGTCTAATAATAAATAAAATTTTAAAAATATTATAAAAATAATTTTAAAAATAAAAATATATATTCATAATACTTAAAAATATGAAAATTATGTTGAAAATTAAACCGAACCTAGTTGAACCAATCAACGATCTAATTTTCAATTTTAATAGTTCGACTGGCCAATCATGTTCGGTTTTCAAAACACTATTTCTACTAAGCTAATTAATTCCCTCATGCTATGACCCTACAAGAGCGCTATATTAAAACAGGCAAACCCTACCTTCCCTTGGTTTAGAGCTAGAATAAAAAAGAAGGGGTAGATCTAATGGGTCAAAAGGATTCTATTGCCTCAAATGTTAAAAAATATTTTTGATTCTTAAAATTTTTAGTTTATATACATTATTTTGTCATTTTTATATATTTTTTTATGTTTCCTTTAATTTTTTTATTGATTTTTTATTCTATTTAATTCTTTCTTCATTTATTTTATTTTTCTATGGTTCCTTTCTCTCTGTATGATTGTTATCATTTCTATTATCCATTATTGTATGAAGCTTCTATAAGGTCTAGTATTCAGTTTTTGAAAATTTTGATAATCATACCTATTTTAAGAATATTTCTCCTTATTTTAATTTATGTAATTATGAATTTTAATAATTTAATAATTATTAAATATATTTTAATGTATTTAAATAAATTATTTAATGTATATGTGAGTATTTTAAAGAAAAATGAATTCTATATTAATTAGAGTGACACAACAAAATCTTTGATGGGCCTTCACATAAATTAAATTAGACTTGTTATAGATTCTGAAGGCTTTAATTCTTCTCATTCTCTAGCGTCGACATGATCTGAAATCAAAGTCATGACAAAGTGGTATTAAAGCAAATGTTTGTGTAGTAGAACCTTTAAGTTCAGAAAGAGATAAATAGAGATCAAAGATACATAAGGATATTTAGTTATGACTTGCAGAAATATAAGATTCTTTCTTGCCTTGTCAATTTTTTGTTGAGTTAGAATTCTACATTCAACGTTGATATGCTATGTTTGTTAATGATGTGGAGTTTTACATACCACATGTGTAAAGCTAATGAGAATGATTGTATGCTTGAATTCATAATATTCAAGTACAACTTATGTTTTAGTGTATCTTAGCACTAGAACATTTTATAATAAGATTATGTTGTGACATATTCGTTTGTATGATATAAATGTTTAGACTTATGTTAATGAGATTAAAGTGTAAATGAATTGATTGATGATTATTAAATGATGTTATGATATATGGAAGCAAGAATATGAAGATATGATTAATGTGTTTGAAATGCTTTAGATGGGCTATTGATTGATTGTATTTAGGATTAATTCATTGGGAGTTGTGATTATATTATAATATTATTTTGATAGAGGGATTAGTTAAAAATATAGAGGAGACTGTCAAAATTATGATATGTGAAATGGAGAAAGGAATAGTAAAAGAGAATGAAAAGCATAAGGATGATAAAACGTGATATGATAAGCATAAAAAGAGAAAGTTAAGGTTAAAATATACAATTATAGATAAAATTTTGACTTATATTTCTCCTAGAGGTCTACTAGAAAAAGGGAAGATTGTTTTTAAAGAGACCATGAGGATTTTTTTTTTTTTATCATGCTTATGGAATGACCTCCCATAATCAATGACAAATTATCATGATTTTTTGAATGAGATTTTAAATTCATAAATGTTTAAAATGAGTTTTCAGTGATTTTGACTCCTTGCTAACTTTAGAGATCCTTAAGAGTAGATATAAGTTGACTAGGATTGTTTACGATCCATAAATTATAAGGATAGACTAAAAAGGAGATGTCAAAGCATATGGGACAACAATATAAAAATTCAAAGATGAATTTTAATAAAGAGGGAGTGCTTTATAAGGTCTAGTATCTAGTTTTAGAAAATTTTGATAATCGGATCTATTTTAAGAATATTTTCTCTTGATTTTTATGTATGTATTTATGAATTTAATGATTTAATAATGATTAAATGTATTGTAATATATTTAAATAGATTATTTAATGTATACATGAGTATTTTAAAGAAAAAATAAGTTTTACATTAATCTGAGTAACACAACAAAAACTATGATGGGCCTTTTCACGAATTAAATTAGGCTTTTTACGGGTTATAGAGGCCTTAAGTCTTCTCGTTCTTTAGTATTAGCATAGTCCGAAATCCGAATCATGACAGCTTCTTCTTCAAATGAGTTTTTCTTAATTTTTTTTAGTTTTTTCTCATTTTTATTAATTTTTATATTATATAATATCTGTATAAATCATATTTCGTTTACCTAAATTTGAATTAGACTATCTATTTAAACTGTAAAAGTATTACACGATTGAATTGTCCATTTCAAACCTTCATCTCCTAAATTCTCAATTCTGAGTCTATTTTGCATTCAACACAGGATTGATGTTTGAGATTTCTAAAGTTTAAATTAATGTTATGAAAAAATTATATTCTCACAAGTAATATAAATTAATAATTTCATATTTTTTAATATAAGTTCTTTAATTTTATTATAAATAACATATGATTAAAGAATTATAGTAATTAAATAATTAATTATATTTACATAAAATTATAACAAATAAATTATTTTGATACATTAAATCATCTAACTTATGATACACGCACATAAATGTGTGTGTATATGTGTACACACACACACATGTATATGTGTGTATATCTGTGTACACACACACACACACACATATATATATATCCATCGTGGGAATACCAACGGACAGGGGCAATCCATCATACAGTGATAAAGAAAGTTCCTTGCCAGACCTAGTATTTGCTTATGTCTAAAGAGTATTTGACTATACATATACCTTTTTTGAAGAATAGTCCCTGCTTGCCATTGGCAGTTCTGTGTGTGTAATGTTTTAATGGTTACTGCAATTTTTACTCGTCTATAGTTAGTGCATTTTCAATTTTTAAATTAAAAATCTAACGGTTTTAATTATTATAACTTGTAATTAATGCTTATACTGAAAACTATAAACATTTATTATTCAGTTATATAAATAGTAACCATCCATTGAGAGTAACTATTGAAAACTCTTATATATATATATATATATATATATATATATATATATATATATATATATATATAACTTTTTTAATAATTTAAATCAAATTAATATTTTATTAAATTTTTTATTAACAATTAATGAAATTAATATATTTAAATTAAAAATAAAATTTAATATCTAAAATATCAAATAATGCTAATAGGTAAGTATATCCCTCTTGTATGCCACCAATTACCTGAATCGATGCGACATTTCGGTTGATGATTTTCAGTTTCACTCCATGGTGAGTGTTAGACAAAAGCTAAGCCATTCGAAGAAAGTTAGGCACATCTTGTTTGATTTATATAGTTTTATTTAATAATTGTAGCTTTTCAAACATAAATGTAATTTCAAAAAATATGGATAATATCTTACTCAGTTTTTCTATATAATCTTAAAAAAAATACATAATCAACTTGATTAATTTTCCTATGCAATCATTTAATTTTTCTATACAATATTGAAAATATATAATCACTTAATTTTCATTAATTTCTATCTCTATTTTTAATTATTATTAATTTTTTTATTCATATCAATTTTTATTTAACTCACGAAAATTTAACTAATTATAGTTATTTTTTGTTTGTAAGTTTAAACTAATTATAACACTAAATATTTACTTTATATGAATAATTTTTGATAATTTTTATTAATTTGAATCACATATTAAGTGAATTTGTTAATATATATATATATAGAAAATTTTGCAAACATTCATTATTGGATTGCTGGTTTTGATAATAATTTTATGATATTACTTTTTTCTTTTTTTATTAATTACAAGTATGAATAAAATATTAAAAATTTCACATTTAATTAATTTTTAAAGTTATATGTAAATTCCTGATTATTTCCTTAAGCTCTTGTTTTTTGGTTAATGATTATTTGGGTTGATAATTAATGTGTTCTGGGCAAAGTGCAGCTCCATTTATTTTGTTTGTTTCAATGATTTTGACAATATTTTAGTTATAAAATTATTACCCGTGAAATTGGTTTTCTTATTCTAATTAATTTATGATATTTCAACATTTCTACATGATTAAGTAGTCTACAATATAATATAAAATTATTATATTGTATTATCATTGAACAATTTACATTGTTTAGTTAGTCAATATTCAAAGTAAAAAGTGCCTACATAAATTTACATTGATAAATGTTTATTTAAATAGAATAAGGTAGCATATTAAAAAGTTGCAATAATTAAATAAATTTAACTAGGCAATATTTACTTTGAATATTTTTAAAAATAAATAAATTCAGAACTAATATATTTTATAAAAATAACATATATATATATATATATATATATATTAAAAATATTATATTTTTATAAAAGTGAATAGTTAAAATTAAAAAGTATAACAAAGATCATGTTTCATTTTATTTACTTGTTATTTTTATGAAATTATTGTTAATTTATTCTTAATGAATCTAAATATGAAAGTGAAAGAGAAAAAGATGAAGGTGAAGAAAGAGACAACAACGATAATTATAATAATAATAATGATTGTGATGATCATGATTATGGGAGGGGAAGCAAGATTGTTGGAAAATAAAGTAAATGATAGTTTTCTTATTTATTTAATAAACAATTAATAATATTACTTTTATTTTCCAAAGCATATTTTTACGCATAATTTTAGTTTGAAGTTAGCCTTAAATAAATCAAACAAAAAAAGTTTGGACTAATTAGGTTGTATTATTAATTTTGTTTTTTATTAGATTTTTAAAAAATTTAAAGGGGAAATTAATTTTCAAATCTAAAAAGAAATATTATCTATGTAATAACATGAAGGATATATTCATAAATTATAAAAAATAAAAAATAAATGTTACTTATGTAAAAAAATGAGTAAAATAATCCCACAAGGTAGGAGAAAATGAATTACATTCAACACACAATATTGTAAAAATTATATTTATGTATATAGTCATTTTAAAGTTCTTTTCAAATAATAAAAAAATATTTTTATTTATAAATAGTTATATGACATCTATAAAAAATAATTTTATAATTTAAAGTACATATAAATTTGATCATCAACATTATTAATAATAATATATTGACTGAACTTTGAAATCATATTTCTACTTTTACCATTAATTTTTTTTATAACTCTATATTTTTATCAATTATGAAAATTATCATTAGATGTGATAGTATAACATGATGTGTATTGAAATTTATATATGATTTTCATCAGATATTGCGAAAAATAATTTGTCTATGAAAAATATTTTTCTAAGAAAATATTTTATAAAAAAATATTTTATAAGCAATATATTTTATACTATTTGAAATACATTACAAAAATGTTAATTTTTTTTGGTTTATAAAATTATAATAAAATTTATCGATCACAAATACTTTATATTTATATTATCTATTATTTAATATAAAAAATATATGAAAAATTAAAATTTTTTAGGGTTCCATCAATTGTTGATAATTGTCAATTGATAGCAATTAATGACTACAGTAGTAAAAGATAATTAGTAATAATAAATATATGTGTTTATATAATTTATTTTTATTTAGGTAAATTTATAAAAATCTAAAAAATGATTTCGTCTGTTTAAAACAAGAAGTTTTTTTTTTTTTTTTTTACAAATGACTTGTTTTTCAGTGGTTAGAAAAATATTTTATATTAACTAATCTTCTTAAACACACCAAATATCAGAAAATGAGAAAATTATTTTTTAAAAAATATTTTATGAAAAACAAACTAAGCCAAAAATATAATATCTAATCATATATTACCATATATTGTTAAATAATCAATGTCAAAATCATTAAAATTCTAAAAAAAATAAAAATCCTCATGAAAAGTAATAAAATAATTTAAATAAAATAAAAATTTTCAAAATAAAATAAAATAAAATAAAAATTAATAAAATGACTGACTGTATTAAACATAAGACAAATGAATTATAAAATAAAAAATGAATTATAAAAGGAGAAAAATTATTTGTAATGACTAAAATTTTTAATTATTAAAGTTTATCTGTTATTTTCAAAGTTACGATGAGATTCAGCGACTGTACTCTTTAGATTCAGAAATGTTACCAAATAGAAAAAGTTCACAAAATATTTTCTTCGTGTGGCATGTTGAAAATCGGTGATAGCGACATACCAACAACTTAATAACCATTCAGTTTTTGCCCTCTAGCAGCAGATTTTTCGTTCTTGCTGCCATCCACCAGTAGCGCCACAAACGCACACATTAGCTCCTCCCTCACCGCTATTTCAGCAACCAATCTCTTTCCAAATCCTATCTAATTACTAACTATGTAACGATCTGCATAAGAATCATTACCATATCTCTTTTTTTTTTTTTGCCGACAAAATCGCATCAATCATCCGTACGGACTTTGATGGTACGAGAAACGACGCCGTTGGTTTCTGTTTCCTCGCTGGGATTTAATGATTATGGACTGTTGCTACCGTCGTCGAAGGGGTTCGTGAGGTTCTTCACCGTCGGCTGTGGTATTAACAACAAGAACAATAATAATAATAACAGTAATGCATTTACTAATCTGCGGTTGCGCCATGGCGGTGACGTTAGGTTGAGATCTTTGCGCCTGATTAAGGCAATGGAGGAATCCGCCGCATCTCTGACCAAAGGGACCTCTGCTGTTTCAGGCATGAGGAATAACGTCTGTTGTGATATATTTTTACTATCTATATCACATAATAATATAATATTTGTACGAATTAATCAATTTCCGGTCATTTTTTTGAACTTATCGATTGGAAAAGTCACTAAGTTTTGATAAGATAAGATGCTCATCGAAATTTATTTATTGATTTATTTAGTTATAGCCTCTAAATTTACAGTTGGTGTTCGTTTTTTAGCCTGGAATTTATTTATTTTATTTGATACAAGAAATAAATATTGCGCAAATAGTCAACTATGTGTTGATATTTGATTGATTGAGATTATCCAAGTAAGCAAAGGTTGATTGGGTGGTGAATAGAGAAGTAAGTATTCTGCTGCTGACTAAAAGTTAAGCTGCAAAGTTAGCCAATTCAATGGCCTCAGAGGTCATCTTATTCACATATTAGATCAGACTGGTTGGTTGTCTCAGTCTGTACGTGGGGAGAAGGAAAATTACCAGGTGTGAATTTATAAGGTGCAAACAAATTCATATTTGGGGCAAATTTTTTGTTTTGTTTTACTTAATTTTCTGCAAGAAATGGGTTAGGGTCCTTAATTTTATTTTTTAATTCAAAGTCTGCAACTTTTTCTTAATTTGAATTCTGGGATCTGTATTTTTGTGTTGATTCATTAGTTTGGTGTAGTATTATTGTTGGGTTTCTTCAGATATTATCAGTTTCAATTTTTTTGCAACTGTGCTATTAGAGCTAGCAATTATTTTCTTAGAGGAAGGGGTATAATATTCTAAACTTTGTTTTCTTCAAAACTGATTCAAGAATTTCTTTTCTAACGGGGGGGTTTTTTTATTTCATGGGTTTTAAGAAGAAAGAATTAATATTTTTGAGGGGTTTAAAGGTAGTTTTCCAACAACTTATTTAAAGATTCCATGCAGAGAAGTGAATCAAGTCTCTTTCAAACATCTTTTTTCAAGTACTGAAATTAGACATATCATGTTATAATCTTGTTTAAATCCCTGGTTTCAACACAGCTTCAAGTTTGGCTCGCCAACATTAAGTGTATATTTTGTACTTTACGATGTACTTTTAACTTGATGTCAGTTGTCTCTTTTATGATTCTAATCTGTACTGTGTAACTAGGAAAAGATCTCCAACCGATGTCATGCAACTGGAAGTCAGCAAACATTGTGTGGCATAAAAGTTCTGTTGACAAATTTGATAGGCAACAGTTACTTAAGCAGAAAGGTTGCGTCATTTGGATTACTGGTCTCAGTGGTTCAGGTTTGTAAAATGACTTTGTTTTTATTGGATGATAATCATTTTCTGTTTTAGTGCTTTTTAAGAAAAATAATTGCTTAATTGCCTCTTTGGCCTCAATTGCAAACAGAGGCCCATTGTTTATATTTATTAACTAACATCCTATGTCCAGAAAAATACAGTAATGGTTATTTCAGTAACACCCACAATTGCTGATTCACTTCCATTCTCCCTCTCTCTCTCTCTCTGAACATAGTAGTGAATTTTGCATAAAAATGATGTAAGTTAACCTGTGTGATGTTAATTTTAGCATGCTATTCATGATAAATAAATTGGATTGAATTTGATGTTCGTTGTCCAAGTTGGTAGTCAAATGTTTCCATCTGTCTCTACCATTCTTCATGGTCATTATTGTGTTGAGTTCTGAATGGAGCTGTAGAGTGTGACTTCTTGATGGCCCATAAGATGCTTCTGAGAAATGCTATCAAGGTCTTAATCAACTGGCTTGTCCTCAATTGAATTACCTTAACTAGGGGTCTTGATGATGCCCAAAAAAATGTAGTCTACAACAGGAAGCCATGATCTATCTATGAGGTAGCAAGCTGTGAAAAAATTGGAATACGAAACTAGTGCAGATATGAATTTTTGAAATGAGTAGTAAGAAGAACCGTACACAAATTGAAGGCATTGTTGCCTAGAATTGTTATTGTAGATCTTTAGAGCTAACTACACATAGCAGTATATTATATTCTAAAAACAAATGGAGCACATAATGCTACACATATCTGATAAATTTACAATTTAGTAACTGATCTGATCTGATTATTTTCTGAGGGATCTACTTCATGGGTGAAAAGAAAGAATTTCACATGTTTTTTGAAATTAAAATTAATATGTGCTGTACAGGACTATTTAATACTCCTGTGATTATATTCAAATTTTAGGCTTCTGTCTCAGTTCCATAGAGCAATGCAAGTTCTATTTGTATCTGGAAAATTCTAATGCTAATCGCTGATATTGAAAGGTCTTATTTTTTGTCATTCCTAATCATAGATCATGTTTTCTCATCTCTGTATGTGTGTGTTGAACTGTTACCTCAGGAAAAAGCACTTTGGCATGTGCTCTGAGTCGAGGCTTGCACTCAAGAGGAAAGTTGACCTACATTCTTGATGGTGACAATGTCCGACATGGTCTAAACTGTGACCTTGGTTTTAAAGCAGAAGATCGGGTGGAAAACATTCGGAGAATTGGTGGGTGTTAGTTATTTTTCTCCAATTTGTTGATTAATTGTATTTTTTAAAAAATTTTAGCGTAAGTGTTCCCTTAATTTTTTATTCCTCTTCCCTTTTGATGATTTAAGATAGTTGGTATGATTTGCAGGGGAGGTAGCAAAGCTATTTGCTGATGCTGGTGTTATATGCATCGCTTGTTTAATATCTCCCTACCGAAAGGATCGAGATGGTTGTCGTGCATCATTACCAGTCGGTGATTTCATTGAGGTATGTGCTAGCCATTGTGAATATAAGGAATATGATGGATTTAGAATTTAGATTCAATTTCTAAGAAAATGCAGTCTTGTTGCTTGTGAAAAAATGCATGAAATGCCCCTTTGACAGGTGTTCATGGATGTGCCACTCCAAGTGTGTGAGGCAAGGGATCCAAAGGGCCTGTACAAACTTGCTCGTGCTGGAAAGATTAAAGGTATATTTGACGAGTGTTAAGTTTGGATCATAAACCTTGCGCTTCCTCCCATGCTGATGGATTAATTTGGGTGTTTTTTATACATGATGAAGTGCGTAATTGGCATTTTGCAGGTTTTACGGGGATTGATGATCCATATGAACCACCACTGAATTGTGAGGTATGTATATCTTAATGGAAAATCTTGCATGCTAATTGTGTTGAAACTCAGTGAATAACCTGCAACTTGATAAATTATTTATGCCTTAATAAACAAGAAAAAAGCTTTGATGGTGCATGTTGGTTGTTATTGCTATAGTAAGTGCACACTCTATCACCAATACGTTGCCAAAAAATTTGCTAAGAGTCTGCTGAAAGATGGAACGAAATTGTGTTACCTTGGAAGTTTCTGGTCTTGCGTAGAACCTTTTTGGTTAATCTTATTTGTTCATTTCTAATCATGAACTGGATTTTGAAAGTTAATCCAAGTCCACTCAACTCCTAGACACAGAATTTATTAGTCCATACAGAAATTTGTAGTCAATTGAATTTTTCTCTTTGTTATTCTTTCTTTTGACATTTCATATGCCAATTTTGACAACCAACTATTAATTGGTGCATTTTTTCAGATTGTACTAAAACAGAGTGGAAACGACTGCGCTTCTCCTTGTGAGATGGCTGAAATTGTGATTAGTTACTTAGAAGAGAAGGGATATTTGCAGGCCTAATAAGCAATAAAAAAAGAAAGGGTAGAAGAAAGCCCCTTCCTGGTGAAAGCCTTCGATTCTTGGTATTTGAAGCTTCTATTTACTGAAGATAATAAGTGCTGCAGCAATGGCAATTAAATTATTTCCATATGGCAAGGAAATTATCGTTTCCTGCATAAAGGAAATTTCTTGTTTCCGGCATCTGTCAATCACTCACTTTTAGAATAGTACGGTATTTGGT
Source organism: Omphalea diandra (assembly GCA_949677035.1). Lineage (NCBI taxonomy): Eukaryota > Viridiplantae > Streptophyta > Magnoliopsida > Malpighiales > Euphorbiaceae > Omphalea > Omphalea diandra. The sequence goes on along the minus strand of CATIWR010229386.1, from coordinate 7,197 downwards.
GAATTATTAGTATCATATTGGGATGAAGGTCCGGGTCTTGCACTGAGTGCTTGTATTTAAACAGGCTCAGAGCTTGTAGATTTGTATAATTACTGCAAATAGCTAGATTCTCTTCATTTTTTTATTTCCTAAATCCTAGTTTTGGACAGAGAACTGCTATTAGCAACTATTGATTCAATTATTATTTAAACTAATGGCGCATTGTTTGAGCTATATATATATATATATATATATTCATTACACAAGTAAAAATATGTTTTTTAAATAAATAATGTATATTATTTTTTAATAATTATCTATTATATGATTTTTTTAATATATTTTTATTTTCGGTTATGTTTTTTATTTAAGTAATTTTATGTGTTAAATTAATATAAAATTTAGTTATTTATTTGTCAAATAATTAATTTGATAAATGATAAGCTATCGTCTAAAATAAATTTTAAATATGATATATTGTAAGTTATTCACTCAAATAAATTTTGAAACTAAAGTTAATTATATATATATATTGTTTTCGATTATTTTATTGATACTACTTAATGGAACTTTATTTTTTTACTTTTTAAAATAGTTCATTGTCCTGGCTTGTAAATTGTCACTAGTGTTGTAGTTGCTCATCTCCATGGTTATATGGTCTGATACTGAGAATCTCTGTAAAAATTGATGGAGAAGCTAATAGAGCTGGTGATTGTAAACAAAATCAGCTTGAGCCAGGCCTCATGACTGGTTGCCTAACTTCCTGATCATCTTTGGATCATTTTGTATACTATGGCCACATGGGTCCATGAATGTATAATCATAATCAAGAGAACAGTACAAGTCGCTGAGAATCCAGCTCATGAAATTGGTTTACAGGGCAAGCTTTATTTTGTGGATACAAACAGTTTGCCATTATAATGTACGAGGATAGCCGAAAAACTTTACTATTTCTCATGATGATTTTCTGGCAACCACTGGATATAACGTAACCAGATCCGATTCTTAATTCGATGTAGGCAAGTGTCTCACACGTCAAGCAAATACGGTAACGATACATAACAATTTTATTGTTTGTATATATTTTTTTCTCAAATGGAAACACAGATTCTCTTTACACTCAATAGGTAAGTAATTTCGTTCTTAAATTTAGTATAATACAACAAATTTATATAAATACAGTCCACTACCTTGTAATTTTCATGGAAAGATGACTGCAAAAGTTGTCCTAGTGAAGAGGAAGAAGAAGAAAGCAGCACACCAAGTGTCTCTGGCTAAACTGCAACGGAGTTCAACATATTATTTTCTTGGGAGGGAAAATTTCAACACATCATCGACACAGAAACACTAACATATAACGATCAGTAGCCAAACCAGAGCCTTATATATTCTTGATAAGGAAGAAGAAGAAGAAAAGCAACTAATCAAGCTGCTAGCTCAAGGCACAAAGCCCAGCAGCAAATACTATCAAGAATAACAAAGTTGGAAGTTGCTGAGATTTAGAAGTACATCAAACCAAAGCAAGACCTATTTCTGCTCTTGCATGACTATTTAAAGACAAGAGGCAGAAAACCAATGCCGTGGTCATGAATACCATAGCAGCTCTTACAGTCTCCAATGTGTCTGCGAGCCGTTGCTCCTGCAGATCCCAGAGAGTACTGACGAACCCACCAAAGCCATCCACAACTGCAGCCAGCAGCATTGCCATCTTCTTTTTTCCTTTCTTTCTTCTTCTTCTTCTTCAATAAAGGGACCTTAGTTGTGATCTGAAATGGTTGCAGACTTAAGCCTTAACTTCTGAAAGGCTCTATCTTTTAGTTCTTTTTACCAACAATGTGGCTTCCGGTGGCAATTGGCATGGTCATTTAGCGTTAGGAGTCCTCTCCTTTTGTCTATTGAAACACGCGTGAATGTTGCATGTAAAGGAAGTATCCACGTTGCTTCCCTTTTTTTAACTGCTTTGAGGACACAGTGCAAAGTGTCTAAGGAGACATAATTTCTCATACACGATTTGCAAACATCGGACTCTAATGTAACATATGACATTCAAGTAAATTTAAATTTACTGCATGAATAATTTAACTTCAGAAAATAGGAAGTACTAAGCATAACTCTATATATGCAGCTGTTAATCTTTGAGGCTTGTTAATCAAGTTCAGATTACTTGGGAATTGGAATTTTGAAACATAAAAGAATTCAACATCCAATAGATTTTGTAACATGTATTTTCACAAATAATTGGAGTACAACAAACTTTGATAATCCATTGTTGCTCATTTTATCATATCCATGGAAGTGTTGCCTGTGAAAAAATTGCCACATCAAGCCACAAAACCATCTCTTGCTTAGCCCAAATTGCGAGGCAGAAAGCAGCATACCAAATGGCTTTAAACTTTTTGCCTGTTATTTTTATTTAACTGAGCAAAAAGAGAAACAGAGAATGCAGGATAAGATGACTGAAGTTGAAGTATGGGATAGAAAATATCAGAAGACATGGAATTATTTGAAATTCTGGATCCTAGGAATACAGGCAATCACAACAGTGAAGTGAACTAACTGGAAAGCAAGTAGACAAATTGTTAGCAATAACTGTATTTCAGACTTTAAACTGCATTTCCTTGGCAATAGAAGGTAGCCACCTCTCCCCCCAGATTCTTTTCGATTCCGCAACCCGTTCTTCCTCTACTTTGGCTTTGACTTTAGCTGCTGCTTCCTTAGCTTCCAATCTAGCTAATGTCTTTTGACCTGCCTCTCTTGCTGCAGCAATTATGTCTACCCCATCCACAGCAACAGATTTGAGCTGCCGTCTGAACTGCAAAATATCACAATCCTTAGAATTTTGTCTATCTTGTCATATCAATGTTAAGAACAAAGAATCTATAAAGAAAAAAGCAAACCCTCTTTGATTTCTCATCAATGTCATGTCTAGGAAGGATTCTTGGTCGCTTTTTGGGCCCTTAGATTTCCACTTGCAGTAATACACAACCTTCAGTCATTATGTACAATTGGCAATAATGAAAGTAGCTGTATGCATTGCATAGTTTTAGTCCAGAGTATGGTTTCTCTCTCCAGTCATGCAAACTCCTTCGACGGCAGCTTGAAATTCTATAAATTTACTAATAACAGTTGGCCTCAAATCTGCACCATAAACAGGGCATATTCCACATGATGACTTGCATAAAAAAATGTATTTCAAGTGAACTTCCTTTTCTCTGTTATCTATTTTAAAAGATCCACAGGGTTGTCATTTACACTGGGTTTGGCTCCTTTTGGTAGTGACTATGTAAAACTACCATTTATTTTCAATCCTACTTGCCATCAAGAAATCAGGAAACAGGTCATTCTCCTTATCTGATTGACATTACCAAAGCTGTTGGTTTAGTGCAAATTTATAAATAGCACCCAGGCTTTTCTCCATCAATGAAGGAAAAAAAGAACATTTAAAAAATATAAAGAGAGGAGTTCACCTCTGTGATCAAATATTATCCCAGCAGGAGAATGTTTAAATAGCCTGACTCCACCTTCATCTGCAATGGAATTATCAGGGACATGAATAGGCTCATTCACCATTTCTAAGGTCTTCTCTAAGATGTCGTCCAAAAATTTTTATGCCTGCCATTAAGTTCTACTACTGAAGTCAAAATACCACAAAGAAATTGCACAAAAAACCAAAAGATTTAAGCATCAAAATATGGGGCAGAAAGGTATATACCATATATTCATATGCTCCCTCCCTCTCTTATATACAAACAGATGCATAACCTCTAACACCCAGGTGATTCACAGGTCACTTCATTTACATGTGGATTGCTTTAAAATGGAAATGGAGTTCAATTCTTGAAAAAACAATTCTATCTCTTGTGTGGTGAGAAATCCAAATATTTTGTAGTATATAGTTAATTTTTATGCATGCATAGCTAAAAAATTAGGCGAATATGACATTTACTTTTAAGTATGGCTGTTAAGATTATAATTTAAGTAATTATCTCAAAAGCAAACATGTAAATGGCAATCTTGAAATAGGACATGTATCCATTTCTCAAGCCAACAAAATGTGCCCTTCAAGTTCAAGTCCACATAAATTTCAAACAGTTTATGGTCACAATAGCTGATGACAAATCAGGGAAACCAAAGCACATCTCCCTTGAACCTAAATAGATACTGAGATAGTGAAACTCCGCAGCATGAATATGAACAAACTACATACAGTCAAGTGAAGTGATGCATCTGCATAAAAATAATTCATAACAGCATCCAAAAACGAACTCCTACTAGTTCTACTCATTGAAATCATATCCAACTGTTTTAAAGACATTTTCCCCTCATTGGACACGCAAAAACACAGAGGAATATCACAGGCTCTTAGCAACATCTGCTCTCAACCTATTTTCGGTACCTAAGCTTGAACTGCAAACTCTTAATAAACTATGATCACCTTGATAGCTCTATGAGACACAAGCTAGTCGTTAAACACTAAATTTTCTTATATAAAATCTCTATATAACAATTTCTAAAGTCGAACTGAACCCCAATTTTAACTCCACTTCTCCTCTCATACATGCAGCATACAAAACTATCAAAGATGTAATCTTTTTCCAAAAAGAATTCAACCCATGAAGGAAAGTCTAACCAACAACATGGAAATTCATCCATTTTGGAGAAGAGTAGGGACCTTGAGTTGGTAGTTCTCGAGCTTTGGAGGATTGTGGGTGCTCTTCAAGATCTGATTTAGCAGAGGAATGGGAAGTTGGGCCATTGGAATTGGTGCCAAAAACTTTGTAGCCGAAAGTGGTGGAGGCCACTATTGACTGGATGGCCGCTCTCCAATTCGCATCCTCCTCCTCATTGTCACTGCCGCTGCTGCTTGGCACCCCCATTTTCAGAGTCAGACTGCCAAAGATTGAAACTTTATGATGGGGGTTTATGGTTTAGAACCAACAAAACTGGGCTCGATTGGGCTAATAAATATTTTATAAAGGGCCCAATCACATGGGCCGCGCTTGACCCACCGGAGATTCCATGCTTCTCCGGTTCTTCCCGGTAGCCGGCGATCCTCACCGCCTCAAGCTTTCAAGAATAAAAAAATCTCAAAAACCACCGCTTTGAATTATAATTGGGCCTAGAACCCTAATTTTGACAAAATTTTCATCGAAACAAGAACAGAAAGATGGGGAAGAAACAGCACAGTAAAGATCGAATGTTCATAACGAAAACAGAATGGGCCACCGAATGGGGCGGTGCCAAATCCAAAGAAATCTATACCCGCTTCAAGCGCCTACCTTTCTATTGCTGCGCGTAAGCTCACTTCCTCTGCTATTTAATTTGCATTTGGATTTTCCTTTCTTTATTTATTGTGGTCTAATTTTGTTACAGCCTTACATTTACACCGTTCGAGTATTCAGTGTGCACCGCAGATGGAAGCGTCTTCGATTTAATGTTCGTATCTCTGTTAGTTATCTTTTTCTTGTAATAAAATTTTGAAATTAATCTGCTTTTTATTTTGAAAATTATTGTGGTATTTAGGAACATTATTCCTTATATAAGGAAGTATGGGAAGCATCCAGTTACTGGAACAAAACTCAAGCAGGAGGATCTTATTCCTCTAACTTTCCACAAGAATCCTGAAGGTTTGCAGATATTTTTTTTTTGGCCATTTCAAGTAATATTTCAAATTATTGCCTCTTTTGTTTGGTTTAGCACTTTGCAAGTGTGCATCATGTGCTCAATTTATCTTTGTGTAGTCTGTAGAGTAGCAAATATTGTTCGCAATTCAAGTAATGAGAACAGAATTTATAGCTTTTTTTTTTTTTTTGGTTAATTTGGTTCTCGAATCCAGTAGCATTTAGATATCATCTGATTGATATGACCACCGGTTATAATGTCTTTTATTGCTCACCAGTAGCATTTAGATACCATCAGAAAAATTGCTGAGAAGGATTTAGCAGAAACAAGTTGTAGGTTCCCTTAATAATTCATAGCTATTTAGGGAGAACAAAAGACAAAATTCTCATATGTGGTAATCCAAAATTATGACATTTATGGTGACTGGAGACAGTACCAGCTGCAAGTTGTCCTTTTGGGGGTATCTTACTTCATCCTATTGTGTTACAAGAAATTATTGGAGCAGAGGATGGAATTGGTATTCTCTTGGAACGAGCTCAATTGTGGTGACATAGTTGAGGGAGAATACTGGTAGCACTATCTGACTTAAAGGAAATGTACGATTGAAACACTACTCCAATTATTGCCAGTAGCATTTTTTTTTCTCTTTGTTTTGTTTTTGCAAAGATTTTCCTAATTCACAGTTTTGTCCTGAAGTGCTCCTATTATTCTATATTTCTCAGCGCTGCAATGTGGGTAATTTATTGAATATTTATTGCTGTTTAATGTCCTTGTATGCAGAACTCTTTCTTTTATGGATTGATATTGAACTTCAGTTCACATGCGAGTCTTATCCTAATCAATGTCCTCTTATCCTAACCTATGCTCTCGGCATGTTGTCTGCAGGAGAATATCATTGCCCTGTGCTAAACAAAGTTTTTACTGAATTTACGCACATAGTTGCTGTGAAGACTACGGGGAATGTTTTCTGTCATGAGGTTTGTTGAATGTTGATTATTGATATCAGTAGTTTTTCCCTCCGTTTTTACTATAAATCTTTATTTGTTAGCTTTTGTCTTATAGGCAATTAAAGAATTAAACATCAAGACCAAGAACTGGAAGGAGCTCCTCACTTATGAACCATTCACTAAGGAAGACTTGATAACAATTCAGGTTTTGATAAGTTTGAGAAGCACACTATTTGACTATGTTGAAGTATGCTAGCAGTTTTTCCTAGCATGAATGTTATGATGTGCAAACTCATTATTATTTTTATGGGTTTGCAGAATCCTAATGCACTTGACAGTAAGGTCACTCTGGATTTTGACCATGTTAAGAATGGTCTGAAAGTTGATGATGAAGGTAAGCTATATCACTGCTAACTGCATCAGGTCAAGATTTGCTTTTTCTTAAGAAAATAGTATGATCATAACTTTTGGTTTACATTTTCCAGAGCTAAAGAAAATGAGTTCAGATCCAACATATAACATAAATGTATCTGGAGATATCAAGCAGATGCTAGAGGAGCTTGGAACTGAGAAAGGAAAGCAAACTGCACTTCATGGTGGAGGTGGCAGTAAGGCACAAAATGAAAGGGCTGCTGCTCTTGCTGCCATT
>CATIWR010229301.1:0-17993 GCA_949677035.1 Omphalea diandra | reverse complement strand
CAAATTCATCTATCATTTTTTGTTTGCTTCGTTTTGCTTGTTCGCGGCTGAGAATGACTCCGCGATTTAGTCTGTCTGATTTTTGGCAAGTCTTCTCAAGAGTCGCAGTCGCGAATCCTTGATTGCGAGACTTATTTTTCTACAAGATTAACACTTAATAAAAATATTAGTAATGATCAATCTCCTTTGTCAAAATCAAAAGAGGTTCTAAACTTAGGATTAACTATCCTAGTCCAACATTAATCTTAAGTTTGCTTTGTATCTCCATTATGTCTCTATGAAGATGTTGAAGAAAGTTAAGCCTTTTAAAGACTTTCTTTAACAAGTCGGAGATTTTAGGTAAAAAAGATGAATATCTTAAAGAAGATTGGGAAGATGAGGATGCTTTAGCTTTTCCCTTACCTTTAAAAACTTGGGGAGGTTCCTCGAGACACATCTTCTTAACCCTTTTCAATTACAAGTCTTTTTCTCTTAAAGGCATCAAACATCTCTTGGATTTTCATACCTTGAGCGCTAAACAAATATTCATAAATGTTTGCTTTGATGGCTTTGGTATTAAATAGATAAGTAAGATAAAAAAAAAAAAAAGAAAAAGGTGTTTGCTTAAGTTATAAGAGGGGGATGAGTTTGGTTTTAGTTTCAAGGGTAAAGCCTCTACATACCTACAAATGGCAGTAATATGAGATGGAAAGAGGAATTGGCACTTAGTTTTTAGGCACATGTGTGCCAATTGGTTAATCAATGATTTGCTAATTTGAATAGGAACTTTATGAATAAGGTAATAAAGAAAAGTCAAGTCTATTTGGGAGACTTTTTCATTGCCATTATCACTTGCATTGAAGAATAAGGTGATAATAAGATGAAAAAGCCAATGGGATAAGGTTTTGATATTTTTGGCAATAAATTTTTTTAGGCCATATCTCTTTTCGATAGAGATATCATTACAAAAATCAGAATAGATGAAGTTGATGAAGGAGAGGTTAAAAAGGTCTTAGTCATTGAGAGGACGGTTGAAGAGAGAGCAAATTTGTGGGTAGGTGATGAACCACTTTTTGCCAAAACATCTAAAAACAACATCATACATACCTAGTTGGGAGGTGACATCCTTGCTAATTCTCATCGTGCATATGAATTCCCAAACTATCTTCTCATAATCGGGCTCACTTCGATAGATGAAGTCCATTTATCCTAAGTTGGTGAGGTACTTTTTGATTTTCTCATCTAGATGAAGAGTGGTAAGCATGAAATCTGAAGGGATTCAATTTGGTTAGATCACCTCTTTTTATTAGCTTCACAATGATCTTTCTCCTCTTTTGTTACTCTTTTCATATGGTGAAGATGAATAGAGGGTGTAAGAGGAGGGGGTAAGGATTGGGCTATGCCCTTTCCTTTTTTTTATTTTGTGAATTTTTTGGGAGCGATTGATGGTGTTAGTAAGAAAGAAAGGAATTTGAGGAAGTGAAAAAGAAGATTAGAAGGTTAGATGAAAGAGAAATGCTAAAAGTAAAGAAGGGGTTAAAATGAGTTTAGATAGGCAGAGAAGGGATGTGAGAGGTCAAAAAAATGGTCAGAAATGCATTGAAAAGAAAGATGCACCATTTGAGGGTTAATTCAATTATTTCCCAATGGTTACAACATTTGTGATTGCTATGTACATGTCACGCCTGTGATTTTTGAAAAAATTGAGTGACAGATGGTATTTTCTAAAAAAAGAACAATGTTAACAATCAATAATTTTGAAATTCAAAAAATTTTGTAATGGTTACATTGGGTCATGGTCACAAAATATGAAAAGGTTCAAAAACAAAATTATCTTGAAAGTAGTGATGCAACTCTAAGTTTCGATTGCGATTTATAGGTAATTTTTGAAAACCACTTTAAAACAAACTTTAAATAGCTGGCCCAAACCTAGTGTGATCAATTTTATATCTTGATGATCAATTTATACATTTGAACATAGAAAAACTCAAGTGCATATTGAATTGACTCATCTTACACATTAAACACAATGAACACATCATATCACTAATCAATCATATTAAACAAGTTATTAATCAACATCATATACATAAAATGAGATCTATTTTCACTTTAGGGAGCTTCCATCAAGTATCTTAAGTTTGCCTTTGACGAAGTTCATCCTTTCTTCATTAAGGGGATTAGTAAAAATATCTAGAAGTTGGTGATTGGTGTTAATAAACTCAAGCACCACATTACTATTTTGCACATGATCTCTAAGAAAATGATGTCTAATGTCAATATGCTTGCTTTTTGAATATTGGATGAGATTCTCAGAAAGATTTATGTGTTGTCACATTTGATTGGAAAGCGATCAACATTTTTGCCATAATCCTTGAGGTTTTTTTTTTTTTATCTAAAGAACTTGAATGCAATAAAAACCTACCGCCACATATTTTGCTTCAGTAGTGGATAAAGTAACCGAAGTTTGCTTATTACTAAACCAAGAAACTAAATATTTGCTAATAAATTAGCAAGTTTTGAAAGTGTTTTTTCTTTCTAATAAACTATCGATATAGTTCGCATCTAAATATCTAAGAAGACTAAATGATGAATTTCTAGGATACCAAAGTCCTACATTTAATGTATGATGTAAATATTTTAAAATTCTCTTAACTATATGCAAATGTGATTCCTTAGGACAAAATTGAAATCTTGCACACAAGTAAACATTAAACATAGTATCAAGTCTAAAGGTGATAAGATTAGAGAAGAGAGTCAAAAGTACCTCTATACTTCTTTTTATCAATAAGCTTACTCGATTTATCTTTATCTAGTTTAATTGAAGCACTCATTAAGGAATTAGATACTTTGCATCCATCTACGCCAAACCATTTGAGTAGTTCCTTTATATACTTGGCTTGGTTGATCTTATTTGGTTTGCTTAATTTAAAGACTAAGAAAGAACTTGAGCCAACTCATCATGCTCATCTCAAATTCCCTAATCAGACATTAGGCAAAATTCTCATAAAGAGATTCATTAGTACTATCAAATATAATATAATCTATATAATTTTGCATAATGAGTGTATCCTTATTTTACTTTTTCACAAACAATATTGCGTCAACCTTTCCTTTTCAAAATAATTTTATAAAAAAAATGAACTAAGCCTTTCATACCATGCATTTAGAGCTTGTTTCAAACCATATAAGACCTTAGTTAATTTGAAAACTTGGTTTGGGAAATCATGAGATTCAAAACCTGTAGGTTGTTCAACATAAAATTCCTCCTTAATGAAACCATTTAGAAGTGCACTATTCACATCCATTTGAAAAAGTTTAATGTTCATATGACATGCAAATACTAGAAGAATCCTAATGGCCTCTAATCATGTTATAAGGGTAAATATTTTATCATAATCAATGCCTTCCTTTTGGTTGTAACCTTAGTAACCAATTTAGCTTTGTTTCTAGAGATAAAACATTACTCATCTAACTTGTCCTAAACACTCATTTAAAACCTATAATCGAGTGTTTTTTAAGCCTAAGGACAAGTTCCTAAACTTTATTTCTCTCAAATTCGTTGAGTTCCTCCTGTATAGCAATCACCCAACTCTTATCATCAAAAGCCTCATCAATTTACTTTGCTCAATTTGAGAAATAAAAGCAAGATTATTATCTAAAGCATGCTATTAAGATTTAGTACTCACTCATTTAAATGCCTCAGTAATGATAAAGTCCTTTGGGTGATCCTTAGAGTATCTCCAATCCTTAAGGGAGTCCTTGAGCTTGGATCTCATTTTTTTATGATTGATCTTGCTTCACTTCTTGAGGTGGCTCATGATCTTCAAGATCAATCACATGCTCCTTAGGAGTGGAATTGAGCCTTAATTTTTCAAAGCCACTTGTAAGATCATCAACAAGAGTACCTTTATCAAGATTAAGTTTATTAAACTCATCAAATACAACATTCATAGACTTTTCAATCACCATAGACCTTTTGTTAAAGACCCTAATGACTTTGCTAGTGGTATAACCAAGAAAAATACCCTCATTAATTTTTTAGGCCAAATTTTCAAGGTTGTCCTTGGTATTAAGAATGTTGCATTTACATCAAAATACTCTAAGATATGAAAGCTTGGGTTTTCTTCCATTTCATAACTCATAAGAAGTTTTATTTAGAATGGGTTTTTTGAAAACACGATTTGTGATATAGCATGGGGTATTGATGGCTTCGGCGTAAAGTAAATTGGCAAAGAATACTTATTAAGCATAATTCTAGCCATCTCTACCAAAGTCCTATTTTTCCTCTCTACAAAACCATTTTGTTGTGGTGTTTTAGGAGTAGAAAAGTTATGAGAAATCTCATTCTTTAAGCGATAGTTTTCAAAAGATTCATTTTGAAATTTCTTTCCATGGTCACTCCTAATAGAAGAAATGAAGTAACCTCTTTCAATTTGAACACTTTTGGCAACACTTTTGAAAGCATTAAAATATCACTCGTATGAGCAAGGAAGGAGACCCAAGCGAACCTAGAGTAATCATCAACAAACAAAAATGCATAATATTTTCCACCCAAACTAGTATTCCTATTAGGTCTAACTAGGTCTATATGAATAACTTGAAAAGACCTACTAGTACTTACAATATTTTTTGCCTTGTAAGATGGTTGGTGTTGTTTCCCCATTTGATAATGTCTATATAACTTGTCCTTTATGAACATAGGCTTTGGAAGACCTTCTACTAGCCCTCTTTTGATAAATGTTGTAGAAGCTCCATACTAGAATGTCCAAGTCTTCAATGCCAAAGTCAAGACTCATTGCTAATAGTGACAAGACATTTAATGGATTGGTTAGCCAAATCGCCTAAGTCAATTAGGTAGGTATTATCTCTCCTTTCAACCTTAAAGTCTACTTTCTTATCCATCAATGTGATAACCTAGCATTCTCTAAGGTCAAAGATGACTTTATTACTTTTGTCACATAATTGACTTACACTTAACAAATTATGTTTCAAACCCTCAACCAAAACAACATTGTTAATGAGAGAACATCCTTTCTTAATAATGATTCTAATGTCAATTACCTTACCTGTAGTATATAAGTGTATGAATGAAAAGGAGTAGAAGAGATGTTTTTGTGTATGTGTGTTTAAGCATGCCTCTTTGTGTATATGTATGCATGATTGGATCTTTCAGGATTAGCTCTTAAGCCTTGGGGAGCCTTACCTTTGCCCTTAAGCTTAGAAGGCTTAGTGTTTGGAGCACTTTTCTTTCCCAAAACCTTAATACTAGAAGTTTAAGGTGTATAAGCTCTAATGAATGTAGGAGAACATGTAGATAGGGAAGCTCCATTAAAGCCTAAACCATGTCTCACTAAAGGTGGTCTTTAAGATATAATTAATATATCCCAAGCTTCCTACCATTTATGAAATTTAGAGATCAATGACTTCACCTTTTAAAGAATCATTTTCTTTGCTTAAGGAATCAAGAAAGGATGAAGTTTTGGAAAGATTTTCTAAAGATTTCTTGAGTTCCTCATTAGTGCTTCTCAAGTCATTTACAAGTTCATTTAAACCTTTAAACTCATCCTTAAGTTTTAAACACTTTTTTTTTTGTAATTTTTCATTTGAGACTTGTATTTATCACATCTGAAGGTTAAACCTTCAAGAATCTCATTATCTACCTCAAGTAAAACATCATAATCATCATAAGAGTGTGAAGAAGTGCTTACCTCATTGGAGAAGTCCTCTTGAGCCATGAAACATAGGTTGGCAACTTATTCAACATCTTTTTATTCACTTAAGTTGTCATCCCAACTAGCCTTGAAATTCTTCTTCTTATCCTTATCTCACTTTTTCTTCTTCTTCAACTTGGGACAATCTAATTTGATGAGCCCTTTCTTCCCACAGTGAAAGCAAGTTACATCATTCTCCTTTTCTTTGAAGTTACGAGATGCCCTGTTGAAGTTCTTCCTATTTTTTCTTTTTTCGATGAGCTCTTTGGTCCTTCTTGAAATCATTGTTAACACCTTTTCCTCCTTTTCACTTTTATCACTATCACTAGAGGCAACTTTAACCTTTTTGTCTTTGCTTAAAGACTTGAGAGCAAGAGTCTTCTTTTCTACTTTGTCATTCATGTCTCCTTGTCCTCTCAATTTCTTCATCTCCTTATCCTTCTTTATGGCTAGCTTATAAGTGATTAGTTTGCCAATAAGGACATTCGTTGGCACCTTTTCAATCTCCAGATTGGATTCTTAAATACTATAAACTCTTGCACCAAATTTTTCAAAAGGAAAAGATTGAATTATTTTAGTGTTTGCCCCATGGTTTGTAAGAATTCTTTCAAACTTCTTTATGTTTGTGACAATGGAAAGGAGTTTATTAGTCATGTCAGCGATGCTTTCATTATCTTTTATTATGAAGAGTTCCCATTTTGTCAACTTCATCTCCAACCTATTAAATTTCATAAAGGTTGTGCTCTCAAGGTAGTTCTTCATTACCTTTCATATTCCATGTGTGGTTAAGTAATGTTAAACTCTACCAATCTCTTCTCTTGACATTGACTTTAGTAGAATAGTCATTGCCTTTTTATTCTTGCCATTGAACTTTTATGATTCTCCACCCATTCTTCCTTTGGAATAAGCTTTTCACTCTCACCCACCACCTTAGTTGGTGGCTCCCATTTTATGGCTGCAACATCCCATAAGTCCACCACACCACTATGTAGGTAGATCTCCATTTTATACTTCCAATGAGTATAGTTGAATTCATCAATGAAGGGCTTGTGGTGAGTGTGGATTCCTTGTAGTGCCATGATCTTGTCTCACACAACAAAGGCTTTATTAGAGACTTAGCTTTGATAGCACTTGATGGCCTTTGCATACCAAGAAAAGGGGTTGAATTGGTGGAAAATTTTAAATTTTGAAGGGAAGATCAACGAGCAAGTTTAGTAGAAAGAGTAAAAGAATAAAAAGAACACGTAAGATATATAGTGGTTTGAGTGTTAACAAATACTACATTTACTCCCCAATTCTTTAATTGCGTATTTCACTAGCTCTAAATGGTGTTTTACAAGCTCACACCTAATTTTATAGTGTGTTTTATAAAGGCTTAAACATAACCTTATACTAGTGTTTTCCTAAAGGCTTACACTCAAACTTATAAAAAAGTTTTTTTTATGGCTCACTCGTAAACCCAATCCCCAATGGTGTTTAAAGCTCACACCAAACCTTTTACAACTCAGTTACAAAGAGTAAATAAGAGTGAGAGAGTGAGTTGAGAAATTAATTTGTAAGAGTTTGGCCTTAGTAAATGCTATGCTCTGTCATTTAAGTCCATTTGGTGGAGTATTTATAGGTTACACCTACTAAAGAACTGTTTCTAACAAAACTATCTCCATATTTTAAAAGTTGATGGCAAAATCTTACATTTAATGCTTGTCAGACAAAAGTCGCGGTCAAGACAGTCAAGTCATGGTCGCAACACTTGTTTCGCTTTGGATTTTGCTTGTTTGTGGTCGAGATCTTCAATCGTATTTAACAACTAGTGCATGTGGCAACATGGCATTGGATCTTCATAAAACTAGTCGTTAGAACCCTCTTTTGTTACTCAATGATCTCATATGTGACCAGGAGATAGCAATCGCGATTGAGGTCATGCTAACAAAGCTAGCCGAGACCTTGGGACATGAACTAGCATAGGTAAATTGAGATTGTGTGGAAGGAGAGCCTCAGTCTCGACACAAATATCATGATTGTGACACTTGGGCTTTTAAATAACTCCTTGACACGTGGCAAGCTTTAATTAGTCTTTAGGTGCTATTCCTTAAAGGTTTAAGTGTTGCGGTCAAGACTCCCATCGCGACACCCATTACGAAAGGGATTGTCCAAATTTTAGCATGCGCAGTTGTTACTCATGGGTTAATGGTCGTGACTTATGCTTCAAATTTGATTTCTTCTCCATTCAACTTTCAATAAGATTTTAACTTGATTTCTCCAGTCACAAACTTAGAATAGATATTTAGAAACTTTCAATCTATGTTGTTAATATCGAAAGAGAGATTTGACCTAGGTTTGACCAATCTATGAATATATTATGCAATAGTAAAACTATAATAGAGATTCATAGAATCCCAGTCCAACACGATTGCACCAAGTATGTGGAATTAGATAGACATTTCATTAAAGAAAAATTAGTGAGTTGTGTGATTAAATTTTAATTTGTCTTATAGGATCAATTAGCAAATATCTTAACAAAGACAATAATATGTAGGATATTTCAATGCACACTTTGACAAGTTGGGTATAGAAGACTCATACACACTAACTTGAGTGAGGGTGTTATTGTCTGCTGGCTTATTCCCAACTTAGAGATTTCTTAAATATTTAATCATTGACCAGATGCTAATTTTGTGTCTTCCTTTTCGACTCTTGTAAGAGTTGTATATAAAGAAGGGCAATAATATGTACTGATATATGAAATAAATATAAAATTAACACTTCACCGCATATGGTGGCGCATGGATGTCATGCTTCAACAACATATTATTTATGTAAACGGCATGTCGTTTTGCTTTTGAGAAAAAAAAAAAAATTTTTTGGGTATGTGAGGGTATGTGCAATGCCCTTTAAACATTTTTTTTTAAAAGACATTTGTTTGAAAATTTTATTTTAATTATTAGGCGCGAATACATAAAAATAGTTTTTATTGAAATAACATATGCCTAAAAGTAATTAAAATTATAAAATATTTTTTACCCCTAGCAAATTATGAAATTCTTTGTTAGAATGGTTTTATTTTTCTTTGACTTTATTTAACTCATAACTTGATTAAATTTTTTTTTAATCATCATAGTTTATATGTATTAAAATAATGTGTTAATTATATAATTTTTAGGTCTCTGATGCATAAAATTATGGAGAGATTAAGAAATATACTGAAGTCACAAAGAATTAGGCACAACATCACAAACTTAATCAAGTGACTTGTAACCTCTCACAAATTGGAATGAGACTAAAATTTTATTTGGATTTAAGTTATTTGATGAGGCATAATATCACTAAAAATGAACAAATTGAAAAATTTTTTTGGGAATGAGGCCTAAGGTTGGACCATAAGACGTTGCGGTTACTATTGAGGTTGGACCATAAGACGTTGCGGTTACTATTGCCCACTCTAAATCAAAAGAATATTTTTGAACATATTTGAAATACTCAAGATGGATACTGATGTTATAACTCCATCATAAGGAAATTTGTGAAAAATCACATGATGAGTGGACATAAAAATGAAAGTTTTTAACTTCTAGTCCTAAAAAATGCCGTAACAGACATATGGATGTTCCTAGAGTGTCTAATTTTAATTATCGGATTCTATTGAATTTGTATAATTGGTTTCCTTTTTTTTTTTTTTTTTTTTTTTGTGATGATGTCCATGATATTAAATTCATACATGTAAATATTTTTTTTTTAGGAATATGAAAATTGTGTGTATATTTGTATATATATTTTCACAGCATGATAAATTAATGATAATTAAACACATAGTTATCGATGATTATTGTGAAACTTAATGAGCTTTGATTCTGTGTTTTGTAAATAATTATTAACAATTTATTTGAAAATTATGACAAAATAGTATGTTATGCCAGGCATTAAATATGTAGATGTATGTCTTTCTGCAAATCTTTTCTTTATAAAAATGGTTATTATCTCAAAGAATACCATAGCTATGTTAAACAAACGTGAAACTTTCAATAGAGAAAAAGGCATTAAAAATTATGTAGATGTATATTATCGCATGATGAGTGAACTTTCAATAAGATATGGGCTATAAAAATCCAATATGTACTAGAAGACTAAAAGACTTTTAAAGTTTTGAACCATGCGTTACGCAAACCTGAAAAGGGCAATGCTGCCTGGTCTAGAAGGGATTGTGAGACTAATAATGCTTAAAAGAAAAAAAAATTATATTGATTACATTATATTATTTGGAAAATAAAATTATGAACAAGTTTAGGTTGTATGAGATTACAGTAGAGATATGAGCTGCTTTGAGATTAAAGTTTCATAGAACTTTTGTCACCAAACTAAGGCAACTTATGATCAAGTTTGATACCCAGAAGAAATCCTCTAATAATATGGGGCAATATTAGAAAGAAATATCTAAGATAATTAGTGAGTTAAAAGAAGCTAGCCATACACTGATTGATGAACAATAAGTCTAAATTATTATTTAATTCCTTCTTCACAATTAGGAGCACATAAAGATGCACTTGACCCACAATAAGTGTATCAAGATCTTCGATGATGTTACATGTCACTTAAAACTAGAGGAAGATCGCATTAAGGTATTAAGGCCTAACAATACCAACACGTATGTGGCTTACTCTAGCTCTCATAAAGGTCAAGGCTATACAAGGGGAAGGTAGTTAAAAAGCACAAAAATAACCATCATAGTGATAATGACCACCATATCCAGAGAAAAGGTCTTGAGGTTTATCTGACGTTTAAGTGTTATAACTGTGGCAAAAAGGGCTACACTACTCGTAAATATGGATAGGCTAAGAAGGTACAAACCTTTTTCAGTTTTGTTTTTAGTTTTACTTATGTTTTAATTTTTGTTTTCTTCACTAATTCCCATCTTTTATAGACTATAGAGTTAAATTTTTTTGGTTTATTAACTCTTAAAATCCAAACCTTTTCAAATTTTGATAAAATTAGTCAATCTTTTTAATTTTAATAAAAGTAGGCAAAACTAATATAATTTTTATAAATCTAACCTAAATTCAAATTGATCAAAATAAGATGATGTGTCAAGTTAAAATAATATTAATTACTATTACTAAATTAATGTTAACTAATTTTACTAATTTTTTGATAAAATTCATCTCAACTGGTTTGTCACGTTACGTGATATATCATTTTATTTTGATCAATTTGCAATTTGACTAAATTTTTCAGAATTTTATTAATTTTGGCTAATTTTATCAAAATTAAAAGGATTGATCAATTTTATCAAAACTTAAAAAGGTTTATATTTTAAGCCTCAATAAGTTTTTTTTTTTTTTTTCCTAGTTGACTGATTCTCATCCTTTATAAACTGTAGACTTACGGGCCATGAGCGACATAGCTAAAGAATGTGAGTTGTTTGTGGAATTTCATTAGATTCCACTAGTTCATAATGGCTTTATGTTAAAAAAAAAAAATGCTCGTGTATCTATGAAAGGCGTTAGCACCTACAAGTTGTGTATGCGAGGTGGACAAACCCTTATCTTTCATGATGTCTTATTTATACCTAACATTCGATGAAATTTAATTTCTATTATTATCCTTTTAAATTTGGGTTTTCTTTGAACATATTTAATACTAATTTGAATTTGTACTTGGATAATGTATTCTATGGTTTCGGATATGTGTTGAAAGGTTTTATAATTATGAATATTATTAATATAAATGGTTTTATAACTATGAATATTATTAATATAATATCTTATAATTATGAATGTTATTAGACGTGGTAAACAAGTCGGGAGGGATAAGTTATGGTTAGATTGGATAGAGTCAATTCATATCATGTTTTTATCATGAATTCAAATTAAGTAATTTCAGATTGCGATGGATCATATTAGATCATTAAATCAATAAACATAAAGGATCTCTAGTCATTTTTAATTTTCAAATAAAGTTGCACGTAATTTTGATTTTTTAATGAGAAAGATTTTTATTTTTTTAATTTTTCATAAAGATTTTTATTTTTTTAATTTTTCATAAAGATGATTTTTATTTTTAAAAAAAAATTTAAGTATTATTAATAATTTAAATTGAATAAAATTCAGATTGTTTCAAGTATAATTATGGTTCAGATTAACATATGTATCACGTTAGAGTCTGATTGAACTTGATTTGAGATTTTTCAAATCACGTCATGTTTGAGTCATTTTGAGTTTTAAAATAGTCTCATCTTTATCATTAAACTAAAATATAATATTCAATATTTTTAATATATTGAGATAAAATCAAATAATACCAAGAAATATGGATAAATCTTCGAAAATATGAAAAATACTATATGATATATTTCTAAAAAAAAAAAGTATAGAGATATGTATATCTCTTATCATATCTGCATCCCTTAAAAATTCTCAGTTTTAATTAATTCTATTGACTTCTAAAATTCAAATATTTTTGAGTTTTGATAAAATTGGTTATTAATTTTAATTTCGACAAAATTAGCTAAACCTAATAAAATTTTGTCAAATTTAACTAAAATTCAAATTGATCAAAATAAGATGATGCATTGCATTAAAATATTGAGATAAAATAATGTTATTTGATTTTAGTAACTAATGTTAACTGATTTTCCTAACTTTTTTTTATAAAAATTCATGTAAGTTAGTTTGTCACATCCTGTGATATATTATTCTATTTTGAACAATTTGAATTTTAACTAGATTTATTAAAATTTCATTAGTTTGACTAATTTTTTCAAAATTAAAAGAATTGATCAATTTTATCAAAACACAAAAAGTTTGAATTTTAAAGATCAATAAACCATTATTGTCATCTAAGACCTACTTATTATTTGCATAATTTGTTGTAAATCAAACCACTATTTTAAAATATCATTATAAGATCACATAATATTAAGATATTTCATTAATCTTTTAACATGTAAAAATAATGCACTATACATTGTAGAAAAAAAAAAGTATGTTTCTTAATTATATGAGGATATCATGCAATTAAAAAGAATTGAATGTTCTGCTTATTTCTTAAAACTATTCTTTGTGTAATTTTTTTTAAAAAAATTTACATACTCATAAAAAATAAAAAGAATTTGAAAATATAACACAAACACATGTCTATTATTTTACTAGTGCAATTAGACTTTACTACCTATGGCCATTAGTAACCACTACCATAAATTAACAGTTTATTTTTTGCATTTTCTAATCTTGACAATTTCTGATTCAATCCAAATATACTTTAAAAAAAAAAGATTTGAATTTAATTCAATCTGGAAAGAAATTCAAAATTATTCAAACTTGAAATTATTTGAAAATTTCTGGTCGAGCGTGACTTATGGATCAATTTAAATTGAATCGATCCGCAGAATGATCCACTTTAAATTATTTAAAATTTTTAAATTTATTTTCTTTATTTTCAATTGTATATAGCTTTAATTCAATTACTATATTTTATTATGTATAGTCATTTACTTAAAAGAAATAAATTATATTTAATTTATTAAACATTTAAATGAAAATTTTTTTAATCAAGTTCTATTTTATAAAATCCACATGATTAAAAATAATTTTAAAGAATATTATTTTTCTTAATAAATTATGAACAAATATCACATAAATAATAAAAATCAGAGTAGACATTTTAAAAATATATTTAAAAAATAAATAATAAATAATTTAAAATATTATTTTTAAAAGTACACTCAAAACTTAATTCGAAAATATTTTGACATGAGAATGGCGCCATCCATTTGCCTCTTCTATTTATGTTCAACAATAAACTATAAAACACAATTTTTCTAATCCAATCTTTTAAGTTCTATAAATTGAGAAAAAAAAAAAAAGAAAATTGACATATTGGAAATGCCAAAAATAGTGCAATTAATTAATCAAATAACAAAAAAAATATTTTTTTAATATTTTCATACAGAAATTATTTTATACAAAAAATGAAGCCAAAATTATATTGAATTTGCCTCATTTAAATATTTTCTACTATTTCATAGACTCTAATAATCATGAATTATTATAACAAACCTGCTAAAATATTGAATAGTAAAGCATAAATGAATGAGACATCATTTCTTGGAGATTTAGGGAATGACACTATTAATTAGTAGTAGATTCAATTGATAATGATATGCACGGAATTTGATTTTGGCATTGAATACTTACGTTTTCTATCCATCAACATTTTTCTTTTGTAGGAAATTAGCCTTCCTAAGAAGGCAAACTTTGACAATTTTAGAATTATACATATGAACAGATATCTCTCAAATTAAATATTCATATGATACACTTCCATCTTTTGAAAATTTCATTATTTATTATGTCACTGACATTATCCCTATATATAGTCTTCTTCCTCAAAAACTACTTGCACCAAAGTCTTTTGCAAGATAAGAATATAGAGATCTTAGCTACAAGAAGCTGTTGGTGATGGCTAATCTTTTCTTCACCAAAATTTTCATTCTTCTTCTTATTGTATCAGGTATTCCCTGCAATTGTATAATATGCATAGTGATTTTTTTTTTTTTTCTGGAGAAAATTGTGTGTTCATTTTTAGAATTTTTTTTTTCTAAAAAAAGAATTAGGAGCCAACAAATTTATATTTTCAAATATGATTTTTTTTTTAATTTTCAAATTGAAAACTGATGTTTCCTTTTTTTTTTTTTTTTTTTTTTTTTTTTTTGTGAAACACAATTAATGGAAATCAAAATGTAATATTATTACAGCTGCAACAATGGTGCCAAAAGCAAAAGCGCAAAAAAGGTGTGAAGAAGAGTTGTATAAGACTGGTTGTACCCTTGAAGATTGTGGCAAAAAATGCTTTGAAAGGCATCAACAAATTGGAGGACAATGCATTCAAAATTCAAGCATGACAGATTATGCTTGCTATTGCTTTTGGAACTGCCAACTCATCTAATATAATATTGCTACTCTCAATGCTCATATAAATGTAGCATTTTATTATTCTGCCAAATAAATTGAGCAAATAAATTATAATTCTACTTAATGCTATTTGATATATCTTCCAATTAATTAGCTTGCTTTTTATATATCACTTGTAATGATGGTTTGGAAATGATTGTTAACCTCAAAAATTAAACCATAATCAACACTATTACTACATATAAGAAGTATGGCCACTTGCCAACCAAATCAAATCAATGATTCATATTCAACATTAAGTTATCATTTAGATATTGTATATTTTGATGATTATGTCAGCAAATGGAGGGACTAGTATATAACATAGTGCCTGCAATAGCATCAAGGGCTAAAAATTTACACTCAAAACTTTCACCATTGCATTATATATATATATACACTTGAAATGACTATTTGACCTGATTCAAAGCGACTATTGCCTCTTCAAAACTCTTCTACAACTAAAATGATTAAATTTTGTAATTTTATTATTCTATCATATACTAGAAATTAAATTTTAATTATCCTACGAAATTAATAATCAATATTTGTGAAATTAGATATTTGTCACTCAATCAAAATTACAGTTGCAAAATAGATTAAATATCCAATATTTATGACACATTTTCTTAACTAAGTTTTTAAAAAAAAATATTTTCAAGCTTTAAATAATCTTTGTCTATTAAGTAAACTTTTTATCATATGGTTGGTCCCAAGTATAACGTATGGTGAGTTTATGTACAAGGGATTGCATGGGTTGGTGTGCGTGAATTTGAAATGTATGGAAGTGTTTGTTTTTCCTTTTTGAGATCTTTTTATTTTTCAGTTTGCAAAGGAGGAGCTAGTTGTGTACCATCACTAAAACCAATTTTTGCCATTGCATGGGTTGGTTCTCAACTAGCTCCTCCTTTCATTCCTTCCCCCACCGAACTTGACACAAATGTTCCCAATCTCGCATATGTTGATTGGTTTCAAAAGGATCAACTTCTACGTTCTTAGATCCTATCTTTTTTAACAGAGGAAGTTTTTCCGTATACAACGTGGCGCACGCTAGAAAGTGTGTTTGGATCTATATCTTAGAACCAACAATTGGAACTAAATATTGAGCTTCAAGAATTGAAGGGTAATGACCTCTCTGTCTCTTAATATCTTTAGAAAGCCAAGAGCTTAAGAGATGAACTTCTAGTTGGTTGCATTCTCTCTAATGTTGAATTTAAGGCGATTATTTATCGCAACATTGGTACTGAATTTCATGGCCTCCTCATTGCATTGAATCAATGACCTGAACCTGTTTCTTTTTAGGAACTCCATGGACAATTTCTTGCCCACATTGCTATCCGTCGAGATAAAACCCCATACAGACCGTCTCTTACGTCAATTCTAATCGGCCATCCATTTCTTCCACCAGTGTTGGGTATCGAACTCAAAATGGTGGACAATGTAATCATGTGATTATCAATCCAATGCCAGCTAACATGGCCACAACCCACACCATGGCAGCTGATCCTCATGTGATTATCAATCCAATGCCTTATACCGAAGCAAATCGGATAACGGTAGGCAATGGACAAAAGGTGCCCATTTCCCAGACTGGTATTGCCTTTTACCCTCCTTTAATAACCCAAATTTTTGAAGTTTATGTATTTTGAATTATTTCATTTTATTAGAGAGTAATTTCTCAATTTGGACAAGTTAAATAAAAATAAAAAATAAAATAAAATTTTGAATGCTTAATAATTAAAAGATATTTAATTGAAATATCCTATTTAGGGCTTTTAAAGGAAATGAGTAAATAAAATGCTAAATAAATAAATAAAAGATAATTATAAATTACAAAACTATTAATTAATATCAATGAATGAATGGTAGTGATAGGATTAAATCGAATATAATGAAATCATTAGTAAGTGAAAAATTAAGGAATAAGGGTAGAGATGTAAAAAAGTGTTTGAGAATGGGCTAAACTGTAATTTTACCATCATGACAAAAAATATCGGCCCATCTTCCTTCTTCGAGAAAACGCATCCCCACCCTTTCTTTTTTCCGGTCTTTTTTTTTTTCTGCATCACTGGCCACCATGTAGTAGCCTCAGCACTGTCGCCCAACTCCACACGCGCACTGCCATTAAGTTTGGGACACGACGCCACCTTTACAGTAGCTTCACACCATTGATCTGTTCTTCCTCCCTTAGCACGCGATGATAGCAACAACGAGAAAGAAGGGCTACTACAACCGCCATCCTCACTAAAGATCCTCACCGTTTGACACCCGAGTAGCCTCCTCATACTACCTGAAGATTGCATGCTTGTCTTGAACACTCATATAAATGCACTCTTTCATGAATAATTAGTCAAAATATTTCATATTCTTCTAACTTATTTGCTATTGATAATTGTTCATCTTATAGGTTAGGGAAATTAGCTTATTTACCTGTAGCGTCTATTGAGCATGAGTATTGTACCTTTTGAGATCATCCTTTCGGATATATGGGGTCTTGCTCCTATGCTTTCTAGTAATGGCTATAGGTATTTTTGTGTTATTTTTCATGATTTCACAAGTTTTACTTGACTTTATTTCTTGAAAAATAAAAGTAATGTTTTCAATATTTTTATTAAATTTAAATCCTTAATTCAAAGACAAATTCATTCATCCATTAATGCTTTTCATTTCAATTGGGGTAGTGAATATCAGAAATTCTACAAGTGCTTTAAATGAATTGGATTTGTTGATAGAATTTCTTGCCCTTATACTAATTAATAAAATGGGCTATCTGAACCAAAAAAAAAAAATGACATATTATTGATACACGTTTAACTCTAGTTTTGCATCACCACTCTCCATTTTAAAAATTATTCAAAACTCCTTCCAAATACAATAAGACAAAAATATTTGGTTGTTTCGTATACCCATATTGTTGACCATATAATTCTCATAAATTTTCGTATCGCAGTAAACATTGTGTATAGTTAGATCTTGCAGCTAATCATGCGGGCTACAATTGCTTAGATATAGACACAAATAAAATTTACCTTGCTAAGCATGTTGTCTTTTTATCAATATGTTTTTCCATTCAAAATACAAGATAAGCATGTTTAGTCTTCCTGTCAATTTGCTTCTCCACTATGGCTCACCATTCAACTTCTTTTACCCTTAGCTGGCATAATAGGTATGTCTCAAACTCTTACTCTAACTTTATCTCTTGTTGTGTCTATGTGGAGAATGTTTGGAGAACATGTGATCTCAAGGCTTGGTCTCACTCCTCTATTTTGAATGATGTGTTTTGAATGATAACAAAACAAAGAGAAGTTCTAATGATTGTATTTTAGTGTTTTTGTATCCTAAGAACAAGTGTTGCACT
>CATIWR010229221.1:0-39437 GCA_949677035.1 Omphalea diandra | reverse complement strand
CAAGTATCCCAATTACAACAGTGCAAGTGTCCTTGTTGTGTTTTCTCCAATTCACATGCCTAAATGCTTATTTCTTCAATGCATATATGCAAATATTACGTAATTTAAAATGTATATGATTTATGTTGGGGATGTTACAATTATAACCATAAATAGAAAAATAAAAAGAAAAAGGTGAATGAGAAAAAGAGGAGTGGGGGAAAGAGTCCCTTGATGCCTTAACTGTTTTCTTTTGCTCTCAAAGGCACTTTATTAGAATTTTCTTCGAATGCAAAGGGAAATAATGCTAAAAGCATGTGCAAATTTTAGTTTAACCTTCAATATTTTTGGGTATGTGTTAGGTATTTGTGTTTTTTGTTTGGGTGAGGTATTTTTAGGGTTTGAAAGATAATTTTAGCTGAGTTTGTTTAGGGTCAAAAGCCTCATCTCTCCCTTCTAGGGGAGGAGTATTTATAGAGGGAAAATGGTGCAACTGAGCCTAATGGCTCGGATTATACCTGATCACTTCCTTTCCCATGCTATCTGATGATAAAATCAATAAACATTCTAGAGATTAGGGTTTGAAAGTTGTTTATACAACTTTAGGATTATCTTTATAGTCCTTAGGTTAGTTGTACAACCCTATTGATAGGTCACTGTTCTTGAATCTTCTTGTTTTTAGACTTTAGTGGGATGCCTATACAACTATTTAAGTTAGTTGTACATCCACTTAAGTTGGTTGTACATACCTCTACTAAAGTTCCAAATTTGGGCTTTAGTAAGGTGGGTTTAGTTCAAGGTTTGTTCAAGTTTTTGCCACCTTCTTACATACTATTTTCCTTATTTTTTAGGAAGAATTCAAGTAGTTTCTTATTATCGGGCTTGCATCCAAAGACCCAAAATCCAGTGCTAATATGTTTTAATAAATAACTTTTTTTTTTAAAAAAAAAGAAAAGAACAATTAGGTGTTTTGACTTCTTATTAAGCCTTTTTAACAATGATAAATATGGTCCTTAAGTGGTTAATTTAATATTTTTTAAAATAAATATTAGTGATGAGAATTTGAAAATAGCGACAATCATCTTTGTCACTAATGCATCATTATTAACGATCATGAATCTATCTGGTCATAATTGCTATTTATGATGAAAAACTTTATCTCATCCTTAAATACTTTTAACGATGAAGGCTATTATGAGTAAGTGATGACCGAAATTTATCATAGCAAAAAACATATTGCGACTAGAATTTAACTTTTAACGACCATCTTTTCCTTCACTAAAAGTCTTTTTCTCTTGTAGTGATGATAGTCAAGTGATCATTATCACAAAACCCTAGCATTAATAATTTAGTAAACCACGATAACATAGTTGAGGTCTATTAACCCAAACACCACTACAACAAAAAACACACCATCACATCGCCTTCATTAACAAGCACACCCAATGTACCATTAGTAGGATCCATCCCCTTTAACTTGGAATAAATTCCATGACCATCATTTTCTCTTCAGTAATGAACTCATTTAAAACAAATATGATAATATAACTAAAAAATGTTATGGCTTCCTTTGCAAGCATGGTAGTTAAGGCGACATTAAGCAATCAAGACAAAGGAGTTGACTAACAACAACAAAAAAAAAAAAAAAAAGGAAAGAAAAAAGAAAGGTAAGGATATAGTGACAAATGAAGGAAACAAAAAAGTCTAATCAAATACATGTTGACCCTGTGGCCCTAAGGTTAATAAGACATTTGTCTTAATCACATATTTGAATGATTAACAAAATCTCGAGAAGTTCTAATATTAAGTTTAACATTTTGTTAAGACTTAATATTTTCCAAGTTTGAAAGGTAGAAAAAAGAATAGTGAGAAAGCCTTGTGAAGATAGTCAACAACCGTTACAAAATTTCAATAGCCATTAAGAGGAAAGTTGATCAAATGCAAAAAGATAAAATTAGAAGAGATGTGAAAAATGATTCTAGAAGAATTAGAAGAGTCATTATATATAGTTAGAAAGCTTAAGATGTCTAGTTTTCAAAAAACTAAACCAAGAATATAGAGAATGTTATATAAAATGTCAATAGATAAATGTCATACTGAAATTGAAATTGTCA
Organism: Omphalea diandra; assembly: GCA_949677035.1. Classification (NCBI taxonomy): domain Eukaryota; kingdom Viridiplantae; phylum Streptophyta; class Magnoliopsida; order Malpighiales; family Euphorbiaceae; genus Omphalea; species Omphalea diandra. The sequence continues at coordinate 37,344 of CATIWR010229221.1, read as the reverse complement.
TGCAAATAGATTAACTTCAAAATGCTCCAAAGATAGATTGACATGAAATTAGATGATGTGCCATTAGTTAAAAGGAAGATTCTTAAGTCTAGTTTCCAGTTAAACAATTCAGAGCTTTGTAGAAGAAGTTATGACTATTTTAGTAAAAAGTGTTTATGAGAGTTGGCATCAACGATTGTGGAATAATGTAACTATCACCCAAGGAATTGCATTCAATAAACATTGAAAATTTCAACAATTATGGAAAATTTTCAATAGTTTTTTTTCTATAATTTTGGTGCACTCCAATGCCCATGGAAACATTTTCAATTACTATTGAGAGCAATAATGGCTAGTTTTTACTAAAAGCTGTTAAAAATGACTAGTTTTGTGTTTAGGGTATTTCTAACCATTTAAATAAGTCTAGGGCTATATAAAGACACCCAATATAACCTTGGATATAGATGCTAACATTTGAAAAGAGAAAATAACCATTGTAAAATGGATTATGCTTTATAAGGGTATAAGTGAGTTTAATGTGTAGACTATCTTAGGTGTTGCTTTTTTATAGAGTTAGGTTTTTCTTGAACACTAATTGTACATCTACTTAGTTGAAAGGCTTAAACATCATTTTAGGTAATTCTTTGTAAGGGTATAATCGTTAGTGCTTAACCAACAAAAGCACATATGTTGATAATTACCTCGAAAAATCACCGATGAAGTTTTGTTCCCTTAAGCCCAATAAAAAGAGAGTAGTAAGATTATTCTTAAGTCAACAAAAAAGAGTAAAAGCCTAAGCGATTCCTTAGGGAGTAGACATAGTCACTTTGTTGAATCATTATAAATCTCGTGTCATTTCTTTTTTCTACTCCACCTTTGGAGCCAGAGTAATTTTGTGTGTACATAAATTTGCTACGAAAGAACTCAAAGAACTAAAAAGTTCCAAGTGTCTTTGAAAGAGCCTAAGTCACCCCCTTGAATTGTCATCCTAATCAATAGAATAACAATAGCTATCAGAGCTTAGCTTTGAATATTTCTAAAAAAAAAAAAAAAGGTTTGAGGATGTCATTGTTAAAAAGCAAATGATCAATGACAACCATCAAGTCTTCTTATTGTGGAAACTTATTCAAACTAGAGAGAGTAGAATGTTTAAGGAGTAAGAAGACTACTATCAAGATAAAAGGACAAGAAGCTTAGAGAATTCCACATCCATAAGTGACGATGAACCCTCATACAATGAAAGATGAAGAAACAGAAAGCAAAAAACAAAGCAAAAGCTGGAAAATTGTTGACCATGGAGAATGAATCAAAGGAAAGCTCTCCAAATCAAATATATGAACTTGATGATAATTTCAATGAAATGTTCATAATAGAAAAACTAATTGAGGCCTTAAAATCCACAAATAATAATTTAGATAAATATTTTCATAAAAATAAGATTTGGAGAAATGAAAATGAATTTTTGAAGTGTAGTTTTTTAAAATGAAAGATGAGAAGTTGAATTTTAAACCAAAAAAAAAAAAGAGGATTTGATTTCTAAAGATTTTTTTTTTATCCAAATGAAAGGGAATTTTTGAAAATGATAATTGATGCTATGAAAAAGAAAAATGAAGAATTAATTTTTGAAAAAAAAATTATTTATTTAAATTTTTTGAGTTTGAGAAACGAAGTCTTCAATTTGAAAAACTCTCTTTTGAAGTTCACTAAAAGAAAAGAAAATTTGAATTTAATTTCGAGCTCTTAAAGAGATATAGTGTAAAACATGATATTAGATATAATACCTCTACTTCTTCCTTCATTTCTAAAAGCGTCTATTAGACCTTCACATTCTTAAACAACTAGTCCTTAGAGGTGTTAAGTAACAAACCACTTTACAAAAGTCTAATGCTAATGCTAAGCCTCATGCAAAAAGACCTAAATCATGCTTATGCCAAAAAGGCAAAATATACCATGCTATGCACCTAGAAGGCAAATTATACATGATCACAATTTCTCATCTTCTATAATGCACTCATACAAAACACATGTACATGATCATAAATACTCATACTTTTTCTAGGCCTAATGCACTACATAATGCACACATGCATATGTTTCATAGACCAAAGTCTTATAGAAATGCACTTGATAATCCCATTCCTAAGTACCAAGTACATAAGAGATCATATTTTGGTCAATCCTTCTACAAACCTCCTTTAGCAATGTTATTATTATTGTAAATTTGGCCATAAGACATTTTTGCTATGGTAAGTTAAATGATAAAAATATTATTGTTCCCAATTCCTATTAATCCAGAAAGATACAAGCTCCAAAACAAAATGTTTTATATTGTAGGTTGGAGATTCCTTCACCAAATGTTTATCGTAGAAAGTCCAAAGGTGAAAGGTGATTATTAATGAAGAAGGAAAGACCTAAATCATGCTTATGCCAAGAAGGGAAAATGTACCATACTATGCACCTAGAGGACAAATTATACACGATCACAATTTCTCATCTCTAATGCACTCATACATAACACATGTACATAATCATAAATGCTCTCATACTTTTTCTAGGCCTAATGCACTACATAATGCATGCATGCATGCATATGTTTCATAGACCAAAGTCTTATAGAAATGCACATGATGCTCCCATTCCTATGTACCAAGTCCATAAAAGATCATCTTTTGGTCAATCCTTCTATAGAGCTAGAATAACACTCCCTTGGCAATGCCATTATTATTGTAAATTTGGTCATAAAACATTTTTGCTATGGTAGGTTAAATGATAAAAATATTATTGTTCCTAATTCCTATAATACTAGAAAGATACAAGTGCCAAAAAAAAAAAAAAGTTTTATATTGTAGGTTGAAGACTCATTCACCAAATTTTTATCATAGAATATCCAAAGGTGAAAGATGATCATTAATGAATAAGAGATAGAGCTTCAAAATGCTAATTGATATCAAGCCTATATCTCTTTTGCAACCCCAAGGTTTGTAGAGAATTATTTAAAAGATTCAATAACACATTATAACAAAACCTAACAGATTTTACAGTAAGATGTATTAACCCAAGAATTCAATCAAATAATATTTGGCAAGTCAATGTCAAACATCAACGGCTACTAAATTAATTAATTTAAATTATAGTTAATTTATGGTATAGTAAATTTAATACAATTAATTCAATTTATCATATAATTTCATAGTTAATAGCCATTAAGATATTAAGTAAAAGTCCTATAGCCTGAAGCTTGTTTTTGAAGATGACCCAAAAGCTTGTTTTTGAAGTTGACCCAATAGACTTGAACTATAGCTCTCCATATCACATTTTGGCATTAATTATTCTATTGCAGCTAAAATTTTTTTATTAAAAAAATTTAGGAAATATAAAAACAAAAAGGGGGTTTTTATTGTCATCAAATATAAACTAAAATATGCATACATGTAATTAAGTTGAATTTGAACCCTAAATTACCAACAGTTGAATATCAGCAGCCATGCACATATACCATGCACACCTTCAGAAGAATGCATCCCTGATTCCTGAATTTGCATAAATATTCCTTTGAACAACAACAAGGAGAGATAGGGAAAGGGGCGTGAGAGAGAAGAGAAAGAGAAGGGGGAAGGGTGGGGGGATTGTTGGGTTTTGACCGATAATATAATTCCACCTATTTTCCCACATAAAGAGCAACAGTCAGCACTCGTTCATGAGGTTGCTACACTAGCACAATCTGCACACCAGTATGCTTGGGTAAAACTTTTAGTTGCTCAACAAGTATTATTTTATACCACAATCTAATAAATAATTAAAAGCAATATCCAGAAAAAAGGAGCTGAATTACTTTATATCAAATCTCAGGCTCAGAAATCTTTTCTTCTTTAGGAGGAGCAAACTGTTTGCTGAGTCGGGATCTTGTCCAGGGATCCAAAGGATTTTGCTGTGGTGGTTGAGAAGTAGGTGGTTTAGACTGTCTGAGCTCGTTTTCTCTATCAATAAACCTGTTTGTGTAAATACAAATATAAAATACAAAGACTCCACAACAAATGGGTATTAAAAGAGAAAGCGAATTAAGAACTAACCCAATAAAATTTCAAACCACCCCTAAAACATGTTTTAAAGTGTGTGAGTGTGCATGTATGCATACGCGCGTGTGTGTGTGTGTAACTAAATAAAATTCTAAAATATGCCTAAAATAGGCTATAAAATGTGTGCATATAGAAATATGTATACGTAGACATAAACACATATTCTCTCTCTCTCTCTGTCTCCAGGAATATCATATGCCCGCAAACACACACAGGCCAAATACTTAGCACCTGTACTTTAGACAGTTAGTTTGTTGGACCCCCGAACTTTAATTTTAACCCATTTACCACCTTAGTTTCTATTTTAACTATATAATATTTAAGTTCCATTTCTAATCTGGTAGACACAAATTGTTGAGGTCAGCACATAGTATAAGTCAAGTGACGATACCAACACATTAAATCTACATTATTGTTTCCACAACTTATTATGCAATTGGAATAAAATACCCTCACCATCATCTGTCCTCTTTTTTTCTTTTGTTCTTCAATTGTTCTCTCTAAGGTCTCTGACCATTCACTGTTCCAAACAGCAATAAACGTCGATGTTCCTCTCCGTACCATAGCATCAAGGCGGATAAGCTCCTCCCTAGGGTTGCAACAGCAACAACTCATAACATCTCCATCCATTTGAAGAGAGATGGTGGTTCAACATTAGAGAAACTAGCCTGAAAATTCTCTTTAACTTTCTGGTTGGTTTCAGCAGTGGATCAAGCAATGGAGGGTGCCACTGAAATTCTGAAGTGGTCAGCTTTTATCTAGTTCCTACTTGATCCCTAATCGAACACCAGAACTTGAGGTGGAAAAGAGGGAAGATAAATTTTAGAATTTCAATTGGCCTAAGCAGCAGATATCTTCAGTTTCTGGTGGTCATGAAGGCATTAGATAAAAAAGATGTGAACCTGGTGTCTTCAAATCCATTAGACAGCACCATCAGCTCCGCCATATAGGGGTGAGCAAAACCGAACCGAAACCGAAAAACTGAACCAAATTGAGTGAATTTGGTTTATTCGGTTCGGTTCGGTTTAGAAAAATAGAGAAATTCGGTTTTCAATTTCAGTTCGGTTTAGAATTAAGAAAACCGAATAAACCGAATTGTGATTTTTTTTAATTTGTCTTTTAATTTGAGTTTAAAAAACTAAAAATAAATTGTTCTATATAAGATAAAAAAAAATTCAAAATTAATTTATCACAATTATAGCCCATTGAAAGCCCAAAACCGAAAACCGAACCGAACTGATTTTTTTCGGTTTGGTTTACTTCTGTTTTTCATTAAATTTTGGTCGGTTCTGTTTTAAATTAAACTAAATTCGGTCTATTCGATTTTTAAAATTTCGGTTTGGTTTAATCCGAACCGACCAAATACTCAGCCCTATCGCCATAGACAAAATAGCAAAAACACAAAGGCGCAACACTAACTCTGCTTAGCTCGAAAATAAATGATACTCTTCAGGTAATTTGTTTTTATACATTTGGGACTCGAAATTAGCATTTGGAACAAAATTTTGCTCCAATGAAAAACTCGAATCTACCTTTCAAATTGCATTATGGGAATTTCGAACGCTAACAATATTTTCTTTTCATTACTTTCACGTTTTCTGTTGACTAAAAGATTGAGCTAAGATGAGGCTGTTTTGGGTTCTTTCCTTTGTGATGGTGGGAACTGGATTAGAATCATTTGTTGAGAAATAAACGTGTTCTGCCAAGCATAAACAATGTGAAGACAATGGGGCCATTTTGGTCCAATTAAGTAATACGGTTGTGGAAATATGTGGTTATTTTATTAAACTCACACTAATTTCAGTTGTTGGATAACTGTTCAAAAGATTAAAAATAGAAATTGTGGTGTTAAATAGACCAAAATTAAAGGTCGAGAGGCCACCAGATTAACTACACAAAATACAAGGGTTAAATTATGCATAACAAATATATGATGGCAACTTGCAAATAAGCTTTTTTTTTTTCCCTCAATTATGTCTCGTGTCATGAGGAAGGAGTCTCTTTCAGAAGCAATGTATTCCTTAAATATCAAATGCATTTTTACAGTAGAAGCAGCCTGACGAAAAAAAAAAAAAGATGTTACAACTGTTGTATGCAGGCTATTTTCCCAAGTAGCAACCATTGCATGTTTGCACACGCAAATACAAAATCAAAATTTAGAGCAGAGAAAGATCTTACTCAATGTAGGCCATTGGTGCAGCATCACCAACTCTTATACGAGTCCTTAAGAGTCTTGTGTAACCACCTGCCCTATCCCTGTAAGGCATGATATGAGCCCAAACCTAGAGTACATTGATGACAAAATATAATGAAGTCAGGTAAAAGATTTACTTGTAACGATAAGCGAGTTCTGTAAACAGCTTGTGAAGAACATCATCCCCTCTCACAAAAGTAGCAGCACGTCTTGCAGCACAAAGGGATCCCTGCAATTTTTCCCCAAACAAAATAAAATAATGTAGATGGTTAAGAATATACTCCAGAAAAAAATGAGGATGGTTAAGTAATTATAAGAGACACCACTTGAAAAGGTCATTACCCCAGTAACGATCCCACCAAAACGGATCCTTAAGGAAAATTTTTTAAAAGAGCCCTAACCTTCAGCATTTTGCATGAAGGGGCTACTCTTGAGACCTGACCCTGCCCCCTTTATGGTTGCAGGATCAAGACTTCAACAATCTTACTGAGTAATGGCCCCTCAAAAAAGATAACTTAAAGGATAAAACATTTCATTTGTTTCACACTAAAAATATCTTTCGATTAAAAATATGACTTTAGTAGAAAGCTAGAAATGAATTATGGTGCCGTAATTTCAAAAGTTTACACATTCCTGGAAGTGATGCATATCTGATGTATTTCCCATCATTTTAAATTAATGTGCAAACTATGCTCTTTCAGAAAAAAAGAGGCCGATGGTACACCAATGTATTGCACATAGAAAAAGATTGCATGTCCTCATATAAACAAATGCATTATTTCTCACATAAAAGGAAAAGCATAAATATTTAAAAGATTCTTAAAATGAAATTAAAATATTAAGATTCATGAATAGAAGAAATGAGTTATAGAGAAAGCCAATTCTGTTTTGATATATATATATATATATATATATATCACACTCGAGGCCACTCTCATTATGAACTTTTACAATTATGACAATAAAGAACTTTCTAAAGCCCTGACAAGATATTTTTCTTACTAAAATATGCAAAGCAAAAGGTTTATAGAGACTTGGAACCAAAATACTCGGTAAAATGCTCCTCAGATCGTTGAGAACCATTCAGCAAACAACCAATATCTCCTTCCATTGCTGCTATTCCAATTCATGCACATGATATATTAGTAAAGAGAGAGAGAGAGAGAGAGAGAGAGAGAGAGAGTTGTGATTTAAGAAATCATAATGACTAATGATAAGAAACTAAAATTAAGCTGGTTAACAAACAAAACACGTTCTTCCTTTAGATGCTTGGAACATAGACAAGAACGTATTCATATTCTTGAACCTCCACCACATACATAATATTAAAAGGGGGAAAAAAAACTACAGCACGGTATAGGATGCAAATCAGAATATCGGACAACTGTTTTCTTATGCAAACCTCTTTCCCAAGCTGTACCATGTTATCAGCAAGTCGCCGAATCTCCTTTGCCTGAAAATTAGAAAATAAAACAAATGTTTATAGCTAAGTGAATTGTAATTTTTTTTCCCAGTTTTAAGAGAGTTCATTACCAGACGTTTCAATTAGCTCATGTTTCCAACTTTCAATGAAAAATTTGACACATAAATGAAAAAAACACATAAAAACATATTAAATCATCAGAAAAATAAATTAAAACTAAATAAAGTTGTGATAAATCCTAGAAAACTCTAAATATGTATGAAGAAAAGTAAGTACCTTGGCAACAGTAGTTTCAATGCGTTCGTGCTTCACCAACTGCGAGACCATCGTTCTACAGTTACAAAATCATATAAGAAATCATGGTACATTAAAGATGTCGCTGTAATCAATACAACATATACAGAGACGAAAAGAGAGATATGTAGATAGAGTAATTAACGAACCTTAGCATGGACATTCGGTGACCTGTAGGTCGACCTAGCTTTCTGAATTTCGTCATTTTAGTTTGCAGAGATTGAGAAGGAGAAACGGAGAAATGGAAAACCTTGTTTGTTCTGTCCTTCACTCCTGGTGGCTGGTAGTCAAGTGAATCTGAAGATTATGTTTACTAGGTTCGTAGGTTAAGCACGAAAATTATATTGTGCACCCCGGACCACGATGGTCCGGGTGTGCAAAACGCAAATTTCTTTTGCGTATTTGTTTTTGTTCAGGCGCCTTGTTTCTCTTTTATATTCCTTCATTTTTGTTTAATAAATGAGAATTTTATTCAAAAAAATCAATTTTAATATATATAATTTGTTTAAATTAATAAATATTTATTTTATATCATATATAATATCAAAATGTAAATTAAAAATTATAAAAATATATAATAATAAGAAAAATATAATTATATTAAAATTTTCAATTAAAAATAAACTAAAATAATAATTTATCATTAATTATAATGCATTTTATATTTAGTACATAAATTCTAAGGTATTTATCAATTTTAATATTATAAAAAAATTGACAATAACAAAATATTTAACTATATGTAATCAAAATATATGTTTATTATTTTATAAGTAAATATTCATTAATTATTTACTTAACATTCATCAGCCGTAGTTTTTTATATTTATCATTTTATTAAATAATCAAACATTTTTTTTTATCATTTTATTCATATTCATTGATAATTGTAGAAATATTTATTATTTATATGGATATTGTTGATCATTAATAATATTCATATTCATCATTTTTTTATGTAATATTATACATAATTTAATTTATTTGTTGGATTTGGCGCAAAACTTATGCAATTATTCCTTATTGCTGCAAAATCTCAAAATTATTATTTATTTTAGTGTATTTTTATTCATTTTATTCATGTTCATTGATCATTATAAAAATGTTCAATGTTTATATGGACAATATGCATCATTTATAATATCTATGTTCATTACTTTTTTCATATAATATTGTACATGGTTTATTTGTCCATTAAAATATAACTTTCTTTTTTCAGAAATAAAAATAAAATTTAAAATTTGAATTAAATTAAAATAAGTAATAATAGAAATTTTGAATAAAAATAACTGAATATTATATCAATTTATTTTAATTAGAATAATAATATGAAAAGAATAATATAATATTAAAATTAAAAAAAGGAAAAAAATATATATATATATCGTGCAGTTTCTATGCTAGGTGTGCGTGTATTTTGACATCCCGGACCGCAACGGGGTGCACGATATTCATTCCCGGTTAAAGCATAGATGGGCTCCTTTTAAGCGAGCATACTAGGCCGACGTCTAGGGTTTGGACTACGTTCATGCGTCTTTGTGAACATCCCCTTGTTGGGCATAGGTTATTCAACTGCAAAATCTAGAGAATTATTAAATAATAAATGACTAGTGCTGCAAAGAGCTGTATGAAAAATGTTTGAATTGTGGATAACTTTTTCAGATTTTTATAATCACAGAAAATTAATAAATAAAATATATAATTTGAAAGAATATATTACATAAAATTAATAGTTAATATTAAAATTATGTATCTCAAAAACAAATAGCAAACACCATATTATTATTATTAAAACTATGCTTGATTGTTTTAATTGTTGTTGTACAGTTATAAAATTTGAATAAATATAAAATTTGATAAAATTACATATTAAAAATGAATAACGACTAAATTTACCCTCTTTTCCCTCATCTCTAACCAAAGCATTTTTTGGTTTTACATAACCCCCCCCCCTTTTTTTTTTTTTTTGGTTTTTCTTCTTTTATTTCATAATTAAGTGGCTTACATATAGATGTAAATATTTATATCCCTTTATCTCATCCAAGGATAATTTTACTCTTTTTAAAAATAAGGCTTAATTGGATTCTAAACCTTCTTTATAGAAATAGATCAATGGACTTATTTGTTGATTTTATTTTTTTAGGAATATATGTATAGCCTTAAAGATCTATAACTTAAGGTCTAAAGTAACTTCGTTTGATAAAAGATTCAAATTCAACTCAATTAATACTTTAAGTTATTATTTGAGATTTAATACTCTTACATCTTAATCTAGAAGCATAGCTATTTCTCATTCAGTATTATTCATATATTATTATCCATACATTGTAGTCATCTTTTAACTTTGAGCGAGGTTATTCTATTTATTCTCAATCTTAGCTCTTTTTGAATTCAATTGTGCTTATTATTATATTTTATATCTCTTATAAATTTCTTATTTTCAATGAATTCTCAATTTATATCTTTGCATTCATTAATTTTGAAAAGAGTCAATTACTCGTAACCTTTATATTTTTTTTCATAATTAATTAACTCATCCTTTATTTTTAATTCCAAAAAAATATTTCTATAATCATTCTATTAAAATTAAAGATTTTCATTGATAAAATGCTTTTTCTCATAATTAATTAGGTCATCCTTTATTTTTAATATAAAAACATTTTATAGTCCTTCTATCAAAATTTTAGAATATTTTCACTAGTTAATGATAAAAATTGAAACAAGTTTATCGAAATATTTTTCATAATGAGGGAATGTCTTTAATTAGTCATCTCTAATGTTAAACATAGTCTTTGGAGTTTCTTAAACTAGAACATAAAATAGAACTAGAACCATATTGAGATTGAAAAATCTAGCATAGTATTAGAATCAAATTGAAATTGTGAGAAAACCAACCCCCTTAATAAGATCAACATGACGAAACTAAATTGGAGGGCTGCATCTAGCCCAAAATGGTTATATATATATATATATATATATATATATATATATATACACACACACACACACACACACACACACACACTATTTAAAGGTTATTAAATGACCTAAACCTAAAAACCACCTACCCAACAAAATTGCCTTTCTTTGAACACTCTCCTTTTTTGTTGTCTCTCTAAATCCGAAAGATAGAGTCTCCTCTCCTCCCTATATCCCTTTTAGTTTTCACATTCTAAACTTTATTTTCCCTCTACCCTCACTCTTCTCATGCTCTCTTAGTCTTAGTCTCCATCACACTTTCTTAGTTTCTTTATCTTCTTGTCTCACTCTTAATTTATGTCTCTAGCCATAATCACCTTTTATAAATCATAATCAATTCTCATGATAATGATAAGCTCCTATATTTATTAACTAACGATCTAGTTAGTCAAGCTCTAGCTTGAGTGTTTGACCTCAATATCTCTTTTGTTTATCAAATACAAAATCTATTACTTTTCTTTTGAAATAGAAAGTACATGATTCAAGGGTTAATTAAAGGTTTTAATCAAAGGTTTTGTGTTTATTTGATGAAATTGAATTAGAAATTGCATGATGTATTATTTAAGGGTTTAATAACTACATATTAAATAACAGTTTTGACTTTATTAATTAGGGGTTTTAATGATTTTATGCTAAACTAGGTGAATACCTATGTATTGCTATGGTTAAAGTAATATAATAGCAAAGAAAAATATTTATGATTTAAAGGTGATATAGGCAATAAAAATAAGTTTAAAAAAGTAAAATAATCTTATATATAGTTAACATCATGGATAGTAAATTAGATGGGGAAATGGAAGGATTGGTTTGTTTAGTCTTCGATGCAAGAGTTGGGGTCTAACCTAGAACCAAAAAAAAAAAGAGAAATTAAGTGTTATAAATAAATGCAAATTACTTACTGATAAAACATTAGATAAGAAAACATTTGGTATACCCTATACGTGCTTTCTTAAAAGGGGATTGGGTGGATACAATGAGGCAATCAATATCATAACCAATGGGCCTTTGATTTCATTATATTATATGGAAGACAAAATGACAACCTAGTTAGATTTTAGGGAGAAAGTAATGCTTTTTCGGGAATAGGGTTATGTGTTCTTGTTAATAAAAGAAAAATCAAAAAGACTATTGTTTGTTGGGGTAAGGGACAAAGCAAGGTTAAAAAAGATTGAATTCATTTGTTAGCATAAAAAATTTTACAAACCCTAAATGATATTACAAACATAATGTCAGCCTTTGAACTGATAATGATTTAGAAAATTTTGGTTAATCCATACATTCAAGTCATGAAAAAAGGGATTTTTCTCATAAATTATGAACTAAGTTACATACAGGATGCTAATAAGATTGGATGCCAATTGACTAAGAGCAAAGAAAGAAGCAAACCCAATTGGATCTTTAGCTTACAAATATAATTTATACCTATTAATATATAGGTAAAATGGGTTAGTAAGATGCAAAAAGAAATATAAATACAAATGAATGTGTAAATGGTAGGAATAAGCTAAATATTACTAGGACTTCTTTAAGAGGGTTACATTTCTTATTATACTAAATAGTGTCATAGTAATCATGGGTGTTGCTTTTATAATTGGGCATGCCTTATAGCACCAGCTCATTGGTGCATCAAAGCTTTTGATTTTTGTAATGCATGTAAATTTTTTTCTTATAATGCATAGAAAAATGTTGATAACAATGCATAAAAGAAGTTACCTTACATAAAAAAGAAAGAAAAAAGACAACGTATTAAACCTTATCACTGTGAACATCTAAGTCAAGAAGTTTGGCAATTGTCTTGAGGTTGAGGCATTTTTCTTCTTTAGAATAAACAAATGTGTCGATAGTAGGTATAACTCATTCAATTTTGTCATAAGTCTCTTTCAAGCTGTAGAAAACATAATAGGCAAGATTGGTAAATAGGAAGATATGTAATATAAGCTTAGTTAGATTGTAATTTCTTACCTATCACTGAAGGTGATGATACTAAAAATGTTTGGCTTAACAAAAATTCGGGTTGCTGAAGTGCCATTATGACTGAAGAAGTTTATAACAAATATTAAACATGTGATTTACATCAAAATTTACTTACAAATGAGAATATGATTTTATAAATAAATATGAAGGAGCCTAACAGGGTGAAAGAATAATACCATTATATGATTTGACTAAAATAAAAAATGAATATAAGAATAACTGGCCCATCAACTTCTTTAGCAAATACCTTATTTTTAGGGAAATCCACTGCAATATTCCCCACATTGTTACATCTATTTCTTCCTAGTTGTAAAATAGTGCAATCAAGAAAACAATGTAAAGGAATAAACATCAATTATGTTTGTGTAATAACGATATGCACATAAAAGGATGTACTTTTTGTTCAAAGTTTAAGTTTTCATTTCTTTGAAGTGCAGTTTGTCATTAGAATGGTTTCAATGCAACAAAAAAAAAATAACTTGGCCATTAAAATCTATTGCACATGAAATAATTAGCATAATATTAAGGAATTATTATGAGCAAATAAAAAATTTATGACAAAAGAGCAAATATATTGGTAGCATGATTAAGAATGCATCATCACCTGCATGGTTGATTACATTAGAAAACTAAAGGAATGATAATTTGTCAAAAGGAATTGTTCCATTATCAACATCAATTTTCTTAATAAATGTATTATATGGTAGCTTGATCCATCATGGATGATTACTGATTTGGAATTTTTCTTTGCTTCTAAAACTCCAAACCTAGAAATATGGTATATTTGTACTTTGATGAGCAAAGGCTTTAAGTGGTGCGCTTCTACTTTTTGAACAAAGCCTTGTATTATTATTCCTTAAAAAACATGTGAACAAATAAGTTAGTTAGAGAAAAAAGTGTGACAATATTTCTAATGATCTAAAATGCAATGATATTTTGTATAAGGGAAAAAATATAGCCTTGTTGTCAATAAAAAGAAAGTCGATGCTAAATAGCTCATCAGAGTTATAAGGGCAAAAGAAATCTTACATTCTAGCACTCCTTGCTTTGATCCTTGCATCTTTGCTATCTTTATTAAATGAAGTAAAAGGCACATATGACATTTCTAGAAATATACACAAAACAATGTTCATGTTAAACACAAATATAATAAAAATGTTAACATAAACAACTTATAATTGCAATTAGTAAGTTAGATCACTAAATATCTCTTTATAAACAACATTTTTGTATATGACTTATGTTCAAGGTTTTTTGAAGTTTTATTTTGACATATAGCTTTCAAACACCATCTCATGACGTGACATATGAAAGAGCAACATATAATTGGTTGTGGCTAAAAACAGGCTCATAAAAATATAATCCTATATATTTAAGAGTTTGTCCTTGACTTTTATTCATAGTCATGTAGTAGCAAATCTTGATTGAAAATTTCCTTCATTTCAGTCATCATTAACATGATTCTTAGGATGAACACTCTATCACCTGTGTGAGTTCCACAGATGATTATTGCTTCAAGCACATGGTGACCTAATTCATTTGTGAATAAGCATGTAACATCACAAAAGGCCAATGTTTTGTGTTAAGGTTGCGTAAAAGCATTATCGAGGTATTTTTTTAGTTTTAGTTCATTCCATAGAAGTCTATTGAACTCAAAAGAATTCAAGAACTTCATTGGATAAAATGTTTGTAATTTATCAATATTAGAACATATATTACAAATTGAATCAAAATTATAATAAGTTTTGGTTTATTTGGCAAAAATCTAATATTTTTGCATTAATGATATTTAATAATATTATCTTTTACAATGACTATTGAGTGCTCCCTCAAATGTTCAATGTTTGTGTATTAGCTTATTATTTCACCGTATACCGAACTTATGACAAGATTAATAGGATCTTTATAATTTGGCAAAAGCAAGTCATTTAATATCCATATCCAATTAGTTCATCATCATTTACTAGTATAGAGATTGAATCTCTAGTGCCATTTTTAACTAATAATAACCATTCAGCAAAAGCATGAGTTTTGTTTATCCTTGCACTTGTTGGATTATTTTGTAGTCACATATACTAAACGTGTTTCCATAAAATACAATCTTGTTATTGATGCATTTATGATTTCTTCTTTTGACCCTTCATGAACAACTTGGAGAATCTAGTAGAAATCATCACTAAACATGATAAGAATCTCTTTGAATGATATTTCTATTTTATCACTATTTTGTGTGCTTAGTGGTTTGTAAATTGTTTCTAAATAGAAGTTGTGGCTCATAAGTACTTCATCCCAAATAATAAGAGATGTTTCTTCTAAAAGGGTTGCTAATTGAGTCCCTGTTTTAATATCACACATAGAATAATCTGTTAAATCAATTGGGATTCTAAATCTTGAGTAGGCTAGTCACTCTCCTGATAGTAATAATGTCGATAATCCTAGATAATCTAATGACTAATATTATTTTTTTCCATGAATCTCAGTTTAGAAATGATAATTTCATATAAATATATTTTTCCAGTACCACCATGGCCATAAATAAAAAAATAATCTACTTGAGTTATTATTGATTGTGTTAAGCATGATACTGTAAATATGCTACTACTCTTGGTGCAAAGTTCATACCATTTTGCTATGAATGAGCTCAAATTGCTGATATCATAATTAAGCTATTCCATTAGAAGGCAGTTATTTATGTCCTTAAATGTTGGTAAATTTGGCAGCGATTGACCATGATCCTTCGAAAAAGTTGAATTTCTATTAAAATTTTCTTCTAATTTATATAATACATGGCTTTTTAAATGGTCAAATGAAATAAAACCCTGGGACATTTAGTGTTATCTAATAAAATGTTGGATATTTAGTAAAAGATTCCCAAAACATATTTAGAAGTCTGAGGGGTTCATTCACTTCATAAAATATAATGATAGTTGTAAACAATCTTTAAAGTTGTCTAAAGGACACCCATAAAATAACTTATTTTAAAGCTTTGATCCATTCACACTACAAGAGAACTCAAATTTACCAATGACAATTAGTGATGAACTTAGTCCATTGCTAAGTTACCAAAGGAATGGCGATCGTTTAATGACGAAACTCTTTTAACGATGGATTAGTGATGACCAGTAATGGAATTTTGGTGGCGAAAAAGCTGATGTCGAGCTATGTTATGAAAGGTGGCAGGAAAAAATGGCACACACTTTAGCAACAAATTAGCAAGAGAATAATAATGGAATTTATGATGAATATGATATTCGTCGCTAATAACTGGTGGGAGCTAGCACCTAATTAGAAAATCCCCTTAGTGATGGATTGATTCGTCGTTACTTAGTAATGAATTGGGAATTTATCACTAATTCAGTTGTCCCGCTTAGTGATAGACTGCATCCAAACTAAGTGTGTGTTATGAAATAACAATGGATCATTTCACTTACCTTAATCACGAATTGTGTCTGTCAATATGATTCATCATTAACATGTCACTCTAACTCTATAGTTCACTCTCTTTTTTGCCTCTCCCTCCTTCTCTTGCTCTTAATTTTTTATTCTCTCACCCTTTCCCTTATTCTTTCTATCTTTGATTAATGCTTGCTATCAAGGTAGTCCTCTTCTATTAAAGAAACCTTAAGGATGTTTATAGCCCAAAGTTACTATTACCAGTGTCGGTGTCGCTACCATTGCCTTCTTTATGTGCCATGTACTAGTACATTTTTACTTTGATTTCTCTCATTTGCTTATTGGTATGTTGGGATTAGGGTTTTTAAAAGCAATTGATCTAATATTGCATATTGAAGTTGAAGTATGATATAGGCTTTGTGTTATTCATATTATTTGTTGAAAAATCACTAAATTTAACTTAAGGTGATATCTTTATGAGAATCTTGCCTTATGGATAAAATTAGGAAGTAGAATGTATGAATTAGGAAATTGTAATTAGAGTATCTAGTTCATATTTCAACATTTTACGTGGACATGTTTTATGTTTTGCAATTTGGAATTTGTAATTAGGAATCTGAAATGATCCTTACTTGTGTTTTGCTTTTTGCAATTTGTAATTGAAGAATCATTAAAATTTCAAAGAATGTTTATCAACATCTTTTGTGTTCTAATGTTTTGCATTTTGCAATTTGGAGTTACATAAATGTATGCTATAAGATTACTCTATTCATCTGAAATTTGTTATGTAATTGCACAGATTGAATAACACTTTTGATAGTAGCAAATTTTATTTTAGAAATGCTAGCAAACACAATGCTTTAAATTGGTTTATTTTTAATGGATGAGGAGAGATTGAGGAGAACATTTTGGTTATTTAAAAAAATAAAAAGAAATAAATTTAGAAGATGGTTGGTCATGTTGTATGTTGACACTTATATGAATATCATAAATGGAACAAACATAGCATTTTAGAACCCATATGTAAAAATTCTTAGTTTTCTAAGTAATATTTTCTCGCATTAGCTAAAATTTAAAAAAAACAAAAATTAAGATTTGTTTCAGATCTCAGAGTTTAGAATTGATTTGTGGTTTTGAATTGAGTTGTGACTTTGAATTTTGATTTGTAGTTTTGTGGAATTGAATTGACTGGTGGATTTGAATTGAGTTGTGGAATTAAATTGATTTTGTTATTTTGAATTGAGCTGTGGAATTGAATTGATTTGTGGTTTATAATTGAGTTGTACAAAATTATCTTCAAATTCATTAAATGTCACTTTTCCATGCTTTAAATACTTTAATTTTCTAAGAATATATGTGTTTGTATAAAACTAGTATAACCTAAAAGTAAGTATAAATTTTTAGAGAATTCCATGATGAAATTTGGAAGATTAGCTAAGGTTACTTGTTTTTTTTTTTTTTATTAAAAAGATACAAAGAAAACATATATAATTTTGCATAGAATTTGTAGTGAATGTTGATATTAACATAATATATATATATATATATATATATATAAACCTTTTGGTTATTAAATAGTGAAAAATTTGATATTAACATTTTTTGGTTATATTGATATTAGAGAAAGCAAATATAATTTTATTCAATTATTATGATATTTTGGTTACATTGATCAAATATAAAAATTTATACTTATTTTAAGCCATTTCTTCCATCAGGAAACACATTATATAATTGGAAATATAAAGCAAAATCATTTGATTATTACTCTTCTATTTTCTCTCTTGGCAATAAACAAATTTTGGAGGGTTATTGATTTTTTTTTTTATGAAGATTGATTTAAATAAGGCTTGAAAGGGTATTTTAGATGCTTAAGGAATAAAGTCAACTAAGTTTGTGCATGAATATATATCAAATATTAGGTAATTAGATTAATTTGTTTTTGCTTTGCTTATATTAATTATTACTTGTAATGATTAATCATCTAAGTAAATTAATTAAGTAAACAAAGCTTTTGAAGAGGTACCCATGTCCACCATTAGGATATAGATCAATTCTTACATTTGACAACTTATAGTATAATGATTCCCTCCCCTAAAATAACATATTGATATACTTAATGAACATAGTTTATTTCTAATCTTTAATTCATCAATTTGACAAAATTGAATGTAATTATTTTAGATTTTCATTTTTTATAGTTTTTTAAAATTCTAGTTTAATAGTTGGATTTCAATATCTAACATTTAGCTTTATGATATCCAATTATGAGCTTGGTGCTAATGATCAGCCTTCCCTCTTGAAAATGAGGCTTTCATCCATGGATCTTAACCATAAATTTGTTGCTTATTTCTTTAACAAAATGCATATGATTTTGTTCCTGTATAGTTGTTTTTTTGTCTTTTTAAATTTTGATTTGGATCAAAGTTTGAACTCACAAATTCTAGCATTAATGGATAAAAACCCTATAATTATGCTCTTAGCTCCACTCTAGATCGTATTTTTTCCTTTTCTATGTATTTCATTAATATCTTAAGCATATTCAAAAACCTAAACCTACAAGATTACATAAAATTCATCATAATTTTCAAAAACAATAAAATTTATATACTATTTTGTTGCTCTTTCTTGATAGCTTTCTTAGATTTGTTACTATATTTTCAAGTTTAGATTTTTTGTTGCACTAGGTATGTGTTTGCATCATCGATATATTTTTTTTAAAAGATTTTTAGAAGTTTGTTTATTGTGATTTTTTGAGTATTTATTGACCTGAGTAGAATTAGGGCTAGGGAATTAAGGGAAAACTATAGAAGTGCTTATATTATGTAGCTTAGAATTATTTTTTTTGTCATTTTCAAATTAACTATTATTATGTTTTTTTCTTGTTCTTATTTCATTTTTACGCTTAAGATTTGTACTTATGAATTGATGTTACTATGATTTTGTTTATTTGACAAATTTATGTAAATGATTGATGTTCAAGAACTTTCATATGTATAATTGATAAATGATGTTTGGTTTATAATTTGTCAAGTATTTGGTGACTTGACGATAACTAGGGGTGAAGGAATTAAGCAAAAACTATTTATGTTTTTATAACTAGGGGTGAAGGAATTAAGTGAAAACTATTGATGTTTTTATGTTATTTAGTTTAGTATTGTTGTATATGTTATTTTGAAATAATCCTAAAAGACACAAAGGAATAAGATAACATAAAATAAAGGAATAGGATAACCTAGAATAAAGGAATAAGATATCTTTTTTGAGGAGGAAGATAATCGTACATAAATGAATAAACTTACCCTTTTTATTGATAAGATAACAACAAAAGACACAAAGTTTTATAACTTTAAAGAAAGGAATAATATAACCATAAAAGACACAAATGTTTGATAACACTAAAAAAAGGAATGACATAACTATAAAAGGCACAAAAGTTTGATAACCCTAAAGAAAGGAATGACATAACCATAAAAGACACAAAAGTTTAATAATCATATAACCCTAAAAGACACAATGAAGATAAGAAAACAAAAAAGATAAACCTAAAGTTATGAATAAGATATTCTTAAAAAAATGAATAAGATAATCCTAAAAGACATAAAGAGAATAAACAAGTGAATAAGATAACCCTAAAGTTATGAATAATATATCCTTAAAGAAATGCATAAGATAACATTAAAGTTATGAATAAGATATCCTTAAATAACGTTAAAGTTATGAATAAGATATCCTTAAAGTTCACGAATAAGATATCCATAAAAGACATAAAGAACATAAAAGAAAGAATAAAATAATCCTAAAGAAAAAAATAATATAACCCCTTTTAGGATTAAGATAACCCTAAAAGAGACAAAAAAATGTGATTAAATTTAAGATAAAAATAAAGAAATAAATAAGATAACCCCTTTTAGGATTAAAATAACCTTAAAAGACACAAAGACTATAAAGAAAAGAATAATGTAACTGTAACAAAAGGAATAAGATAACAATTAAAGACACAAAGAACATAAATAAATGAATAAAATAAACCATAAAAAATGGAATAAGATAACCTTTTTTTAGGATTAAGATAACCATAAAATACCCTAAGTTTGATTTTGTTTGTTAGAAATCATGTTACTGCAATTTAATGATTTGTTTCATTTATTTTGAAATAAATGTTATTATATTTGTTATTATATTTGTTTTCTTTATAATTGTTTGTGATATGCTGGGTATTTGGTAACTTTAAGAGAACTAGAGATGGAGGAATTATTGCAAAGCTATAAAAGTATTTGTTTGATACATTATGATGTATTAGTTAAGAAATGATTTTAGATTATACATTTGATATGATTTTCCTATGATTCATTATATTATAAAATAGTTTAGATTTGATATTTAATGATTAGGTACTTTTATATGTATACTTCATAATTGCTTTTTGCTTTTATGTTTGCAAGTAATTCGTGAGTTAAGGAGAATTAGAGCCAAAAAAATTATTGCGAAATACTAAGTGTTTATTTGATTGAGTTTGACATTGTTGTTTGCTTCAAAGTGAAAGATAACACTAAAAGACACAAAGTACATGCTACTCCTAATTAAAAATCATTAATAATATATCGAAATCAAATTTCACTATAAATCACATTTTCATAGTTTAGTGATTAGGTACAACCTGAAATTTGAAACTATTAGTGTATATTTACAAATATACACTATGTTAAGTCTTAGAATCTCGTTTGATGTTTGTCTCACTGTATATAATGAGACAACATTAAATTGTCCAAGTTGGACAGTTTAGAAATGCGATGTCTGTATCTGAACCAGGTAAATGCTAGTGTTCTCATTAATATGTAGAAACTTGATAGTGTCTTTTATTATTATCTAGATGCATAATGAAATAAGTATTGGTTCATGCGAGGACACTAAATTGTTGTAAATCGTATTAGTGAGTATTTTTTTCATAACGTGCAATTGGAGAACT
This sequence comes from Omphalea diandra, assembly GCA_949677035.1. Taxonomy (NCBI): domain Eukaryota; kingdom Viridiplantae; phylum Streptophyta; class Magnoliopsida; order Malpighiales; family Euphorbiaceae; genus Omphalea; species Omphalea diandra. The sequence continues at coordinate 16,063 of CATIWR010229221.1, read as the reverse complement.
ATAGGGCGATGCTGCTAAAATTTTTGCATATGTATAAATATAATGCATCTGTTCGTGGTCATAAAGACAACACATTGTTGAATGAGTAGGTTTCTACTTATTAATTTATAAATGGAGTTATAATAAAATATAAAGCAAATTTAATTTAAATACATTTTTTCTTGTAATGATCATCCAAACGAAAAATAAGACCCAATTGATAATGGATATATAAAAGGCTTAATAATGGTCTTCTAAACTAAAGTTTATGAGTGGGATAAAATAGTTTATTTAATTTACATGTAGTCACCTAGAGTTAAATGATGCGAACATGATTAGGTGTCCATGTAACCATCACAAATGTTAGAAACACATATTTCTATAAGTGGATACTATGAAGCTGCATTTGTCCAAAAATGGTTTTATGCTAAATTATTATACTTGGACTCTATATAGGGAAAGAAATTGCTGAGGGAGATAATGCAAATGTAGTCCATTACCAAGCTGATGCAACAAAAATTATCAAATCCTCAAATCCATACCAAACAATGGTACTGGATGTAACATGTCTTTATTTTGATCCTAATGAGATGGGCAAATCATTGAATCTAGAGGCTCAAAAGTTTTACAGCATGCTTAGGGATGCAAATGTGAACTTATTCTTTGGTTATACAAGGCTTCACAGTTATTACTTATTTCTCAATTGATGCACATGAAATCAAAACGCCATATGTCAAAATGAAATTTTGATGACATGGTTAGAATAATGGAAGAGATTACATTACACGATAGTTCAGTACCTAATAACTTTATAACACTAAGAAATTAGTACATCATATAGGGCTCCCAATTCAAAAGATTCATTATTGTAACAATGGTTGCATGATATACTAGGGTGAAGATAGTGAATTGACTAGTTGCAAGCTTTGTGTCATGTTTGGTATAAAATACCTCATAGCAAGGGTGATAATGCAAAACTTTAATTCCTTATAAGAAGATGTACTATTTTCCTATAACTCTTCGATTACAAAGATTGTATGCATCAAATGCAATAGTTACAAAAATGCATTGGCATGCTAAGCATAAGGTTAAAGAGGGTGTCATGTGTCATTGATTATATTCTTTTACTTCAAAGCATTTCAATTAAACACATCCAAATTTTGCATTTGAAAGTCAAAATATTCGACCAACTCTTTACACTGATGGATTTCAACTATTCAGTCAATCAAGATAATAATATTCTTCATGGCCCATAATTGTCACACCATATAATTTCCCACCTTGGTCGTGTATTTTGAAAGATGCCTATATGTTTTTATCAGTGTTAGTAATAGGGCAAAAAAAACTTTGAAGATAAACTAGATTAATTTTTATAGCCACTTATTACATAACACAAATAGATGTGGAATAAAGGTGTGTAAATATATGATATTTCAAAGAAATAAAATTTTTAGATGTGGGCTGCACTTATGTGAACAATAAGTGATTTTTTAGCATATGCGATGTTGCAAGGGTGGAGTACTATTGACAGGTTAGCTTGTCTATATTGCATGAATTATTCTAATGCTTTTACTTTGTCAAATAGTAGAAAGTAGTCATGGTTTGACAACCATAGAAAGTTTTTACCCAAAGATTATCCATTTCGAAGGAACAAAATGTAATTCTTTAAGAATAGAATATTGACCAAAGATCCACCACCTACTAGATCTAGAGTTGAGATATTGAACAAGATAGATTAGTTAGGTCTTAAGAAGGTCACCGAATTAGATAATGATTTGATTAATGGTCCACTATATAGGACTTATGGTTGGAGGAAAAAAAGCATCTTTTGAGATTTATCAATTAAATGCAAACATGATTAAACATAACTTGGATGTAATGCACATTGAGAAGAATATTTTCAATATGTGTTTAACATAGTAATGAATGTGGAAGGAAAAATGAAGTACACAAATAAATCTCGATTGGAGTTACAATAATATCACCATCGCCCTAAGCTAGAATGGAGTGCAAGAATAGAAAAATTTCCTAAAGCTTACTACACATTAGACAAATAGGTGAAAGAAGTCTACTATGAAAGGATAAAAAAAATCTCCTGATGTATATGTGCGTAATATGGCTGGACACATGGACATGAAAAAGTTGAAATTGTTTGTGATGAAAAACCATAATTGTCATGTATTCATGCAACGATTGATATCAATTGCATTTTGTGAACTACTATTTGTTGTCCCTTAGTGCCCTAAAAGGGGGATTGAATAAGGCAAATAGCAAGTAATTGAAAATAAAAACTAAGTGAGGAAATGTATGAAGAATCAGGACATAAGATTTATAGAGGTTCGACATGACTTGCCTACGTCCTTTCATCTAGTATCCCTACTAGAGCCTTCACTATTTAGATAGCTTAAGGTTCTATCAACAACCTTTATTACAGTAATTTTCAGGTGCTACCTAGCCATTACAAGTAGACTTACAAGTGTTACTAAAACCTTATTTCAAAGTAGTTTTCAGGTACTACCTTAAACCTTTCACAAAGTATGGTTTTTATGATCTCCTAACCAAGGGTTTCCTCAAACAAAATACAACTTTAAATATAAGGATAATTCTCTCACTTATGCAATAAAACACTTTAAAATACAACCATAAAGTATGCTTGTTTGGTTGAGAGTATTGAAAGAATATTTAGAAAACTTGTTCTTCAAACTTTATTTTAAAGATAACACTTGCAAGCTTTAAACATTGAACTTCTCTTGATTGCTAGATCACTTTGGTTCACCCTTTTGATTTTTCATAATAGAATACTCGCTTAATGGAATAGTTCTTTATTTGTTTTTATTGAGAGTGGGTCCTTTTGTAGGTTGAAATAAAGAATTAGTCGTTAGAAAGAAAACTGTCACTTTATATTACAGTTGAAGATAGTCAATGCTTATTGGGAATTCTCCATGCCTATTGTTGAGTTATCAACCATTATTGATTTCATGAAAATGGGTGGTTGTTAAGCAAAACACAACTTCAATTATTATTGATACTTAATAAAATGTCTGTTGGGACTAGCTGTTAGATAGAAGTTTATCTCAATACTCCTCCTTTAACTTTCTCATTTATTTATTCAACTAACTTCAATGGTTGTTGGATATTCTCAACACCTTTTAGGTTTTAATATCTATCCCTATTGAAGTATAAATAATGCTCATTGTAGATTTCCATAAAGGTTTGAACTTGATGGTCTATTTTCTAAGATTTTTTTTATAGTACTTCAACAACTGTTGTTGAACTTCCAATGCCTATTGGACATCCTCAATGCATGTTACATTATTGAGCATGCCTTATTGTGGGGTCCAAAAACTTTAGCTCAATCTAGGGAGCTTTTTCGACGCTTGTTGGTGAGTTCCAATGCTCATTTTGAGATGTTGAGAGTTTTGCTTAATTTAAGTCATTTGGTCCAACATCTATTGCAAAAAATGCAATGCCTATTATATGATAATGAACAATGCTTGTTGTGAAGTTTAATATTTAAAGCTTATGTGTTTGAGTTATCCAACACCTATTGTAATGAGGATAATGTCTGTTGTGAGATCCATAAGACTTTGCTCATGCTAGGGTGATACTCTAATTCCTGTTGAGTTTCTTTAATGCCTAGTGCCAAAGTTATAATGCGTGTTGGATAATGGCAATACCCATTGGACTATTAAGCTTCATTTGTTTGATCTTTACTTTCTTAATATTTAGAGTTTCCAATCATAACTCTTTCTTTAATCATCATAGTTCAATGAATTGATGTTTCTGCAAGAATTAACACAAATAACTTGGACAAAGATTAGTTCTTAGATATGTTTATGATCTTCAAAATAAAACTTGAAACCTAAAGGTTCAACATTTTCCCCCTTTTTGATGAGACAAATAATCTATCAAAGTTAATCTATCTTACAAAAAAGTAATAGGTGTATATCATATAAAGTGATCAATTATTAACTCATCATTTGTCCAAACTCCCTCTGTAATAAGGGTTTCTCTCCCTTTGTCATTAAAAAAATAAATATCAATAGAAAAGGAATATAAAGCTTATAGAAAGAGAATATAGACAGAGAGTTAACTTTCTATTGCAAAAGTAATTTTGTCTGATACATCAGCTATTTTTGAAAACAAGGATAAAAAAAGTATGCATCTTGAGGAGGTGAGGTTTTAGAAGGTGAGATGGGTTTTGGCCTTAAGAATTCCTTAGACTTTTTAGGGTTATTTATTACATTTGTTTCCTTGAAGGGAGGATATTTGAGATCTTAACTCGTCTTAAGTGGAACCTCTTGTTGCTCTTGAGTGCTTGGACTCTCTAGTTACAAATTCAACCCTTCTACTATCCAATCTAGTGTTTGGCTGATGTCTTTCATCTCTCTTTAAAGTTTTTGAACCTTCTGGTTTAGAGAGTAATAGAAAACTCAACTCTTCTTACTATAGCAATAAAGACTTCTAGTTGATCAAGGATATTCTACTTAAAGGGAGTGAATGTTAGAGCAGTTGGAGTAAGTGCACTTGTGCCTATTCCTTCAATTATTGTCGCCTTGCCCTACCAACCTATTTAATATCCTTATTTTCCTCTTCCTCGTAAGGAGCTTCCCTTTCTTTAAGTACCCTTTTTATCAACCTAGTGTCCAGTCTTTGCAGGATCCTAAACATCTTCTCACAAAAGGGCTCATTGTGAGGCAAATTTCCTAGCAATATATTGTCTACTTCAAGCTCTTTTTCAGTTTTGGGGACTGCTTCTACAAACTTTGCAATCTTTGAGATATAATAAGCCTTCACAAATTCATTTTTCTTATCCTTTTGGCCATCTATTCTCAACCTTAAGAGCAAGGGTATGTTCACCTTCTATTTATTCTTTATGCACTAGAGGTATAAGAGTTGATTGGCCTTGTGGTGTAGTTGTATTCACCTTATGGTGTAGTTGCCATTTGATTGGCCTCTTTCATTTATGTTATAGGAATGGATCTGTGTGCAATTCTTAAGGCTTGGCTATTGATCTTAGACGCCTTACTGTTATTGCTATTGTAATTACTTCTTCCATCAATGATTGATTTCCAAAATTGATTAACATTCTAAAACTGATTAACATAAACTTTGAAGGTTCAAGGTGGCTTTGTCAAATAGATGTTGGTAGCATCTAAACATTTAACCAAGTCATTTGTTCTGAGTGTGTACTTCTTCCCAAATAGCCTAAACTTTATTGTGCCGTCTTGAGCATATACTTCATAATCACTGCCTAACACTGCTAGAATTGTTAAAAATTCCACTGTTAGCTCCAAATATGATGGTTCTCTAAGATGGAAAAACAACTCCCATCTAATCCCAACAATGAACTCTTCAACTTTTTCTTCTAGCCCATATCTTTGCAGGTCGTTCCACTCTAAGATTTTCCTACCTCTAAGATGTCTCTTCAGTAATTTTAGAGCAATGTATTTTTCCTTTTCATCCTTGAGGTGAAATTATTGAGCTAGAAGATCAATTGATGGTTTAAAGCTAGGTTTGGGAGAGTTCTCTATTTCACTAGCTTTCGCTTTCCCTTTTAAATCTTGGCTAGTTTTGGATTTCTTAGTTTGTTATTGGGCAGTAATCTGCAGCTCACTTTTTCTATTTAGCTATTGTTAATGCTAGATTTTTTTAAGTTTCAAAGCTAGAGTAAGATAGTTAGGGGTTCTTTCTAGTTAGTTATTTATATCTCTTAATGGAATATAGTTTAGGTGTCATTTGATTATATGGATAAGTGTTTGATGTAAGGGAATAAGTACAAATTTATTGTAGAAATTGCGAGAGATGAGTAAAGAGTAAAGTAAAGTAGAAAGGAAAATGATTTGGAGGTTTGAAGGGGTTTAAATGAAGTTCAAGGAGCTCCCATTTTTTTAAAAAATATGACTATTAGGAGTGTTCAATGGCTATTGCGAGTTAGGCAACAATTGTTAGACATGACTGTTAACTTTCTCTTGTAACTGGTCATCAACCAACGATGGTGGTTAGTTCATAACTGTCATTAGGTGATGAACAACAATCATTGGGGATTTGCAATGATCGAAGATCAACATAATCAAAATAAGGAACTCATAAGTAACACAATGGCTGTTGGGAGAAACACAATAACCATTGGTTATGTTTTTCATTCAAATCTCAATTTAAACCCGAATTTTTAAATGTTGAAAACTTAACTGATGAATGTTATTGATCAAATTCAATGAAGTAATCATGAATTCAACTAACATATGGACAGTTTAATTAACATCATACATAATTAAAATCTTTAGCTATTGAATCTAAAGACTTTAATAGTGATCAATTCAAGCAACTATGATCAAGTATGAGCACAACAATGATGGTAAATAGATTGAAAATGAGAAGAACCTGTTGAAAGCTATTTTAAGGTATTTCCATCAATCATACTAAGTTCTCTTTTGATGAATTACATCCTTTCATTACAAAGAGATTTAGTAAAAATATATGCCAATTAATGGTTAGTATCAACAAATTCTAACATAATATTGCCAATATTCGTATGATCCCTAAGAAAGGAATGTCTTATGTCTATATGCTTACTTTTAAAATGATGAATGAAATTTTTAGACAAGTTTATGGCACTGGTGTTATCACATTTAAAGGCAACTTGATTTACAACCACTTTTTAATTAAGAATTTATTGTTTCATCCATAGGATTTGTGCACAACAAAGGCCATCTGCCACCTACTCAACTTCTACAGTTGATAAAGCAACTGAGTTTGACTTTTTGCTACTCCAAGACACTAAACATTGACCAAGTAGTTGACATGTACTTGAAGTGCTCTTTCTATCTAAGATACACCTAACAAAATCAATATTAAAAACTGCATTCAATTCAAATGAAAAGCTCTTAAGATACCAAAGTCTTAAGTTAGGAGTAACCACAAGATATTTAAGTATGTGTTTAATAACATGTAAATGAGACTCTTTAAGATTAGATTGATATCTAGCACATAAGCAAACACTGAACATAAGGTTAGATCTAGAGGCTGTGAGATAAAGTAAACTACTAATCATACCTCTATACAGCTTCTAATCCACATTTTTACCATGTTCATCCATGCTTAGCTTAATGTTCGTGCTCATAGGAGTTTTACACGGTTTGCTATTTTCCATGCCAAATCTTTTGATTAGTTCCTTTATATAGTTGGCTCAGTTGATGAAGATTCATTCTTTGATTTGTAATCTAAGAAAGAATTTAAGTTCTCCCATCATGCTCATTTCAAACTCACTGTTCATTACTTTAGAGAAATCTTCACATAAGTAAACATTAATTGCACTAAATATGATATCATTTACATATATTAGCATTAACAATAGGTTGTGTCTATTAAACCTTTCTCTATTAAAAAGTTGCTCAACCTCTCATACCAAACTTTTGGAGCTTGCTTCATGCCATATAGGGCTTTGGCAAGCTTGTACATATGATTAAGAAAGCAATGGCTTTCAAAATGAAGAGGTTGTTCAACATAAACTTCCTTATCAATGTACCCATTCAGGAAAGCACTTTTGACTTCCATTTGATATAACTTGAAATTCATATGAGATGTAAATGCAAATAGAATTCTAATAGCTTTAAGTTTAGCTATAGGTGCAAAGGTCTCCTCAAAGTCAATCCCTTCTTCTTGGTTATAGCCTTTAGCTACTAACTGAGCCTTATTCCTAATAATGATTCCATATTCATCAATTTTATTTTTTATAGACCCATTTAATTCCAATAATGGAATGATTATGAGGTCTAGAAACTAAGGTCCACGCTTAATTTCTCTCAAATTGATCGAGTTCTTCTTGCATATTAATAATACAATGTTCTTATTTAATGGCCTCATCTATGGTCTTAGGCTTAATAAGGGATACAAAAGCGAGATTTGTATATGTATTTCTAAAAGATGATATAGTTATTACCCGACTTGATGGATCACCAATGATAAGATCTCTTGGATTATCTTTCTTGAAAATCCAGTCCCTTTTTGGTTGAGTTTGCTCTTTACTAAGAGTTAAAGAGGTGGACCTTTAATTTCTTCATTCCTCATATCTTGTGGCTTATCCACTTTCTTTCCTTCTTCTCTAATGTTTAGCTCACTCATAGGACCTGTAAGATCATCAACATCTTTTTTTTTAAGGCAATGGGCAGTTTCATCAAATACAAAATGCATAGACTCCTCTACAACAAGTGTTCTCTTATTGAAGACTCTATACCCTTTTCTGATAGTAGGGTATCCAAGGAAAATCCCTTAATTAGATTTGGAGTCAAACATGCTAAGGTTATCTTTAGTGTTTATAATGAAACACTTATAATAAAAAAACTCTAGATTATGCAATCTTAGGCTTTTTATCATTCCACAACTCATAGAGAGTTTTCTTCAACAGAAGTCCCACCAAGACTCAATGTAAGACATAGCAAGAAGTATTTACAGCATCAGCCCAAAAGTACTTACAAAGATTGTACTCATTTAATATGGTTCTCACCATTTCTTAAAGAGTTGTATTCTTCCTTTGTAACACACCATTCTATTGTGGTGTTTCAGGAATTGAAAAGTTGTGTGAGATACCATACTCATCATAAAGTCTATAAAACTTAGCATTCTCAAACTCTTCACCATGGTCACTTCTAATAGAAGAGATTTTCAAATTTTTTTAGTTTTGAATTCTCTTAGCAAAGGTCTTAAAAACATCAAAATAAGAATCCCTATGAGGGAGAAATAATAACAAGCATGTCTAAAGTAATCATCTACTATGACAAATGCACAATGCATGCCTTCCAAGCTAGATACTCTAGTGGGGCCAAATAGATCCATGTAAAGCAACTAAAATGATTTAGATGAACTTACCTTGTTTTCAGCTTTGATTGAGGATTTAATTTGTTTACCTCTTAGTAAGCTTCACAAACTTCTTCATTTATGAACTTAATTTCAGGTAACTAAGTTTCTTCTCTTTAGCTTGTTGAGGAGTTCTATGGTTGCATGTCCTAGCCTTCTATGTTAGGGTTTACCTTCATCCATTATATAAACTAAACACTTTACTTAATGGTTAGCAATAGAGTTTAAAATCAATCATATAATTATTATGAACTCTTCTACCAATGAGCAAAATTTATTATCACTCATCCTTGATACATAACATGTTTGTGGCTCAAACATGACTTTTAGGCCTTTTTCACATAGCTTATTTACACTTAACAAGTTGTGTTTGAGTCCATCAATAAACAACACTTTATTAAGGATAGGTGAATCATCATCCTTACAAACTTTACCTATGCCAATAATTTTGACTTTGCCATTGTCTCTAAAAGACATGTTTCCATGACCTTTAATTTTTTCCAATTGTGAAAAGAAATTCCTTTCTCCTATCATGTGCTTTGAAAATCCACTATAAAGATACCACTCTTGTTCGCAAATTTGGGACTTCAAGCACATCTACAAAACAAAGATAGTTAAATTTTAGGTACCTAAACTTTCTTGGGTCTTAGGGGGTTAGCTCTTGCCAACTACTCATCATGCCTTATAGATTCATAATGATAGGCAATATGGCCATATATACCATAGTAAAAATAATCACCATTAAATTGAGCTAGTGTCATACTTTTAAGTGGTACAACATGTAGTGTCTTTAAGACTTGTAACTTTGAGCAATGTGTCTAGAAGTTTTTCTCATGTGAGGAACTCTCTTGTGTTATGTGTGTCTGTACACATAGTTATGCCAATTTTTGTGTCTTTGCACACCTTACCTCTTAGGATTGTAAGAGTGATATATGTAGGCATAATTAACTATACATGAAGCTTTTCTTAATGGTATGATTGTGTTGAGGCTTCCCTTCTAAACCATTATTAATGGAATTTATTTTTGGAAACTTTTTGTTTCATAATATGGTTAGAAGTATTATTCTATTTGGCATGAACAAAGACTGTTTAAGAAGTGGAGGGAGTAGTTGAAGTAGAAGCATTATAGCCTAATCCATGCTTGATGGATGAGCTCCTTTCAACCTCAAGGATGGAGTCTAACTTCTCCTTCCTTTAGTGAACTTGTTTAGGCTTTCCTTTAGCTAGAGTTTCTTGACCCTTAGCATAATCTTTTAAAGATTTTTTCTCCTTTTTCAGAAAAGAGGTACTAGACTTGAGAGTCTCAACTTTCATAATGAATATGTCGATTATATAATACAATTCATCTCTAGAGTAGGAGTCAAACAAATTTACCTCTTTGTTGCTTGTTGGCCTTAGGCACCAAGAAAGGGGGGGTTGAATTGGTGTATAAAAATTAAAATAAGAAAATAAGAAGGAAAATGAGCAAAATGGAGACATAAGATTTATAGTGGTTCGAGTATAATCGACCCTATGTCCACTCCCCAATTCTCAGCAGTTGGGTGTTCCACTATCTTTCAATGGTGTTTCAAGCTCACACCAAACTTTTACACTTGTGTTTTCAAGGCTCACATAATAACCTTTACACTTGTGTTTTTGAGGCTCACATAATAACCTTTACACTTGTGTTTTTAAGGCTCACACAACAACCTCTTTTTAGTGTTTTTATAGGCTCACACTACAACCTTTACACTTGGTGTTTATGCTCACACCAAACAATCACCTAAAGAAGAGAAAAGATTGAGTAGCAAAATTGTAAGAGTTTGGATTACAAATTAATGAATTATCTTGCATTTACATCTGTTTGGTGAGGTATTTATAGCCTCTACCCACCAAAGAGACGTTGTAATAAAACTGGTAGCAAATCTCCAAAGTATGTTAGATAGATTCTGCATTAAATGCTTGTCATTGCGGTTGCTACTACTTTTTCGCGATCGCGAATTTTCAATTTTCCATACAGGAGCTAAAAATTGCAGCAAAAATCTCTGTTTGTGTCTAACGGCTAGTCTACATGTCATCTTCTTATTGGTTCACCAAAAAAATATAGCCATTGCCTTTCACCTACTCACAAAAGTAGTGGTTACGATTTTTCTTGTACAAGCCGCAACTTAGGACGCGAATTCATTTGTCAAAATGTTCATATTCTTCTTCATGATTCTTAGTCGCTACCCATAAGTTACCATCGCGATTTTTGTCTTCCAACGGTCACCTCGGACACTTGTCATGTTGTGGTTGTGGACTTAATTCTCTCTTGAGTTACTTCGAAATTTGCAGTCGCGACTGAGGTGTGACATACACTGCGAATTCGTTTGTGACTTTGGCTCTCCTTTCTTTGAATTGGTTGCAACAGAGAAGTGGCTCATGAATTTGTCTATCCAATTTGTCAACTTGCCTTAGTCTAGTTCATGGTTGCGATTTATGAAGTTGCGGTAGCGAACTAGGAGACACTTTGCTTTCTTTAGAGATTATGGACTTCATCCAACTTTAAATTTAGAGACTATCTAAAAACTGCAAAACAATACTTAATTATCAATCTCCTTTGTCAAGATCAAAAGAGGTTTAAGACTTAAGATTAACCATCCTAGTCCAACATTACTAATGAAATGCCTATTGAGACTATTTGTTAGAGAGAAGTTTGCCTCAATGCTCCTCTTTCGACTTTTTCATTTGTTTATTCAATTAACTTTAATGGTTGTTGGATATTTTCAATACTGTTGGCTTCAATATCAATCCCTAATAAAGTATGAACAATGCTCACTATAGATTTCCAAAAAAGTGTGAACTTGATGCTCTGTTTTCCAAGATCTTTAATAGTACTTCAATGGCTGTTAGTAAACTTTCAATGCTTTGTAGACATCTTCAATGCCTATTGCATTATTAAACGCATCTTATCGGAGGGTCCAAAAAGTTTAACTCAATCTCATGAGCTTTTCTAATGCTTATTATTAAGATCAGATGCTCGTTTTGAGATATTATGGGTTTTTATTAATTCAAGTCACTTACTTCAACACCTGTTTTGAAAATGAACCCTTATTATATGTTCAAGAACAATGCCCATTGTAAAATTGTAATGCATATTGTAATAGAGGATAATACCCATTATGAGATCCATAAAAGTTTACTCATTCTAGGGTGATACTCCAACACCTGTTGATTTCCTTTAACGCTCGTTGCCAGAGTTACAATGCCTATTGGATAGTGGCAATACCTATTAGACTGTTAAGTTTAATTTGCTTGATCTTTACTCTCTTAATACTTAGGGGTTCCAATCATAACTCTTTCTTCCATCATCATAGTTCAATGAATTGATGTATATGCAAGAACTAACATAAATAATTGTGACAAAGTATAACTCTTAAATATGTTTGTGATTGTCAAAATAAGACTTAGAACCTAAAAGTTCAACATTGCTTGGCAATGTGTGGAAGGTGTTAGCATAATTGAACCTCTTTTTTAAAGATATAACTATTACTATTACAAGCATTGAGGACATGATATAACTTGAGGAAGAGATTCCTATCATTCTTTGCAAGTTTTAGCTTATATTTCCTCCAAGCTTCTTTGACTCTATGTAACAACTTTCGGTTCACTCATCCTATGGAGCAAGGATAGCCAGTTTAGGGCAATATTAGAAGATGATTTTGAGACATAATTAATATTGCCATCCAAATGTGCAAGATTTATTTTAGTTTGAAATAATGTCTTATATGAATAAGTAATTGATTTGTATAGACAATGTCTTATAAGTATAAATAAACAATGTTGTAGATACCTTTGAAGGTTCAAAAATAATGTGAGAAATAAAGCAAGGGTTAAATGTTCAATATCCAATGCATTTCCAGTAGAAGAAGGATCATTATTTTACTCACACTGCTTCAAGGGTCATATGAGCATGAGGTATTGGAAAGTGTAATGCAACGATGATAGTTCTTGAGACATAGGGGAAGAACATGAAGGAAATCTATAGATATTTAAACACTTCAATCACACATTTGGAAAGAGAAAACAAGATTCATGATGAAGCAATAATATAAGGCTACTTAATGCTACATTTATTGAAATGCTTAGAAGTGGAACCGTTCATTAAGTAGTCGATAAGTTTGTTTATTTTCATAAATCAATATGATGCAACAATGATAGTTCTTGAGACATGGGGGAAGAATGCAAAGGAAATCTATAGATATTTAAACACTTCAATCACATATTTGGAAAAAGAAAAACAAGATTCATGATGAAACAATAATATAAGGCTGCTTAGTACTACATTTATTAAAATTCTTAGAAGTAGAACCATTCATTATGTAGTTGATAAGTTCATTTATTTTCATAAATCACTATGATTATATATATATATATATATATATATATATATATATATATATGAATTTATTATCTAAGTCCTTATGTATTTGATTTTTTCTCTTATAGAATTTATGTTGATGAGCTACAATAATGTCAATCAAACATTAGTAGTCACAAAGTTAATGCTAAATTTGAAAATAAATTTGCATCTTGGGTTAACAAATATATGAGTATTGGAAATTCAATTATTTATTATGTTCGCAAGTGCACATACATTGGCTCTAAATTTGTTTATTATTAAATTGATGGGTATTTATTTTTGACACATGATCCATCATACAATATCTCCAACAAATTAACAAAGGATCTAGCAAAAGCTTCATTAGGAATGGTGATGGCTTACCTAGGGTCTTATGCAAATGAATATAAATTTCACACTAAAAAACATGGTTCACATATAGCTACCATGAACAGTGGCATATGTATGAAAGGAACCAATTACAATGTCAATGAAAACAACTATTATGGTAAGTTGATGAAGTTATAGAGTTGGAGTATCCATAATTTCTAATTAAGTGAACCATGCTATTCAAGTGTGAGTGGAAACAATTATAATGTAGATGAAAGAAACTATTATGACCAATTGATGAAGTTATAGAGTTGGAGTATCCATAATTGCTAATTGAGAGAACCATGCTATTCAAGTGTGAGTGGTTTGATTTGATGCCAAACTTTAGTACTAAAGTTCATCCAAAATATAAAAGATGAACCATAAATAAAGTTTTAATAAGTATGAGCCATTTGTTCTAGTAGTGCTAGCTTATTAGGTATATTATTGTAGTTACCCTAGCTTAAGATGTGATAGAAGTGATTGGTTGACTATATGTAAAATTAAATCTAGAGGAGAAGTCTAAATTTTAGAATCATTTGTAACAACTTCAATTTCTCATGTATTACCGACCTTTCAAGAGAATGATATTGATGCTCATTCAATTACAATTGTAGGATACAAAGAATATGGGTCCTTAAATAATCCAAATGGTGAACACATTGAAATTAACAATGATAATATTGAAGTAGAGAATATTGTAAAGATAGGGTTAGAATCAAATGATGAGGATGAAGAAACTGATGAGGAAGAGGATTTATATAATGATACTGATACTGAAACTAATTAGAGGTACTTTGTATATATTTTATGTTTATTTGTCTTTATTACTATATTTAAAGTAGTCAAAAATTTTTGGTTATGTATGTTTTACTATATTGACCACTTTATTAATTTTTATTTTGCAGTTGTTTATTTATTTGTTAGTATATATACATCATGAGGGAGACGAGCGATGATACTGGTAGAGGCCTGAGGCACAAGTGATCTAGGTCAGACACTTTTGGTCGAGGAACAATGGGGTGAGGAACACAATCTTCACCCATTCATCCACCATTGTAACCACTAATTTCTCCCTCACCATGAACCCCTCCATCAACATTACTAATATTATCACCTTTATCATTTGTACCCTCACCAACAACACCATTTCCATCCTCATTTCCACCACCATTGACATTAGCACCAGTTACATCCTTATCTATAGAGGAGACACCTATTACATCAACATCAATGTCATCAGTGCTTGAGGTGAATATTGGTAGATTGATACTTGAGCTCGTCGATGGGAGGTACATACCTTATTATTTATTTATTTATTTTTGTTTCTTACTTAATGACTATTGATTTTTTAGTCCTTTGAAATGAAATATATAACTAAATATACAATTCTTAATGTTGCATACTTTTGCATATTTCCTAGTTATTATTTCTTACTAACTTATTCTTTGTTTATAAAGATAATAATTTAATTCTAGGCAATGTGTGTTCTACTTCGATATCTAAGATTTTTTTTCCTCTCTTGGATCCATTTGGACATGCATAGAAGATTGTCCCAAGGCGATGCCAGATTTCTATTGGGAGAAGTTTAAGGTATAAATGAAAATCATACTTTTT
The DNA here is from genome assembly GCA_949677035.1 of Omphalea diandra. Lineage (NCBI taxonomy): Eukaryota > Viridiplantae > Streptophyta > Magnoliopsida > Malpighiales > Euphorbiaceae > Omphalea > Omphalea diandra. The sequence continues at coordinate 882 of CATIWR010229221.1, read as the reverse complement.
AATGTTAAGGTATAAATGAAAATCATACTTTTTTAATGTTAATGTCTTTGTGGTTATTATAGGATGGTTATAACTTTAATTGAAAATCATAATTTATCATGTTATTCTAGATGTTTTCAAAAACATGTATCAATGTTTTAATTTAGATGCCTCTACTATGAGGTTGAATAGGTTATGGTTATGTCAGATTTCTGTCTAATTTTAATTACAATATTAGTTTAGTACTTTATCTCATTTTATTTATAATTTTGTTTATCTAAATGCATCATTCGAATGAATTTTACTTATTATTTTTTCAAAATCATTTTATTTGAGGTTCATCATTAGAGGCACAAATTAGGAGGAGGTGGGAGTAGTAGATAGTTACACACTGCACTAACAATTTGTCAAGGAGGAGGTAGGAGTAGTAGATAGCTACACACTACATTAACAATTTGTCAAGGTGGAGGTGGGGTGGCAGGCAACTTGAAAACGTCCCAGAGAATGTATGGGACAATTGGCAAGCAAAGTGGGCTAGATAAGAGTTCAGATAATATAGCACGCAGGCCTCATGCAATCAACTTAGCAATATAAACAACCTAGTTCTAGTCTTTCACGCCATACTGGGGGTTCCATATCTATAGTTGAGCATCATAAATAAATAAATAAATATATATATATATATATATATATATATATATATATATATATATATATATATATATGGCATATATATATGTTTAATTTTGATTTTTTTTTAAAGAAATAGACTCATCTTCTTCTTAATTAAACTCGCTTTTTCTTCCATCACCACATTTATTGTGGCAGAGGAGAGCATCAGTTGGCATGTAAATGGGCAAAGAATCAATGTGTCTAATGGCACTTTAATACTTTTGATATTTT